>JAAALK010000286.1:4802536-4856709 GCA_019279435.1 Zizania palustris | reverse complement strand
GCGTGGCCGGAGGCCACCTCCGAGGAGCGTGGCCGGAGGTCACCTTCCGGGAGAGTGGGGCCGGGGGCCACCCTCCGGAGGATGGAGCCAGCGATCGGTTCTCGGCGTAGGACACGGGAGGCCATTCGCGGAGGTTGAAGGTCCTGGAGCCCTCGGTCGGACCGGCAAGGCGGGCCCGAAGAGAGTCGAGGCGGGAAAAGGACTAGGCAGTCGTACGAAAGGACAAGATCGCGATCTTCTGGGCCGTGTCAGGCGGCACGGGAAGCACCCGACACGGCCGCTGCGCTGTCAGAGCCGAATCTTCTTGTCTGTACTATGTGCCTTTTTGTCTGTACTATCGGTCGGGGTTGGTCGGGTAGCCGTTGCTGGCCCGGGGGCGCTTGGCCCCCGGGCCAGGGCGCCCTATAAATACCCCCCACCACAGTTGTAACAGGACACACAAGCATTGAATACACTGTTCTCGTTTTCCACTCAAAACCTGCTGGTTCGATCCGTCGTTCCAACAGTGGCCAAAGCGTCCCTCTCATCAACCCTTTCTGTGTACCTGGACTTTAAAGTCGACAGGTCACACAGAAGCACCTCACACTTCGGGCACTCACTGCTATCACCCAAGCAAGGGGAAGAGGATAGACTCTCAATCCTACCGTTGGCCACGGCAAGCTCACTCTCTAACTCGTCTATCCTTTTCTTAGCCCCCCTAAGCAGTCTCTCCCGATACTTCAACTCCTGACGATTGCTTTCAAGTAAATCTACAATTTCGCGCTCATAAGATGATACCTTGCTGTCGTCGTCGGAGTCGTCGGAGGAGCTCTTTTCTTCTCTATCCCCAAGAGCCATGGAGCAGAAGCTCTTGCGGGATCTTCGGCGCTGGTGTGAGCGGCTCTTCGGCTTGTCTCCGAAGGCCATGAAGCAGAGGCCCGCCGGATCATCCTTGTCCTTCCCCTTCTTGATGGTGATCTCCTCATCACTTGAGCTCGATGAAGAGGAAGAAGACGTGGATCTCTTGGAGTAGCTTTTCTCCATCTCGGCGAAGAAGGCCTTGTCGCGCTTCTTGTTCTCTCGCCGGTAGTCCTTCAGGGCCTTCTTGAAGAACCGAGTCTTCGGCTTGCCCTTGGTGAAGGAGGGGCTCTCATGCTTGCCGGAGTCGTGGAAGCTGTTGCCGGTGCCCTTCTTGTATCCACTGCGCTTGGGGCAGTCGGCGATGAAGTGTCTTGGATCACCACATTCAAAGCATCCGGATTTTGTGCCGTGTCTTTTGAACATTCTTTTATCATAGACACGACGCACCCGGTTGTTAAAGAGACACAAATCATCATCTCCCAACAACTCAAGCTGGTCCTCAGTGATAGACATCAAGGAGAACCCAGCACAGCTCACAGCAGAGGGATCAACAGAAGGTGTAGCAAGGGCCAGGGATTTTGATCCAGAGCCAGTGAGATTTGATCTCAACTGGATATCTACCTCAGTGGCCTTTAGCTTGCTAAATAACTCAGAAATGGTCAAGGTATCGTAAGAAGTACTCTCAACGATAGATGATACCTTGATCTCCCAGATCTTTGGGTCCAAGGTATGAAGAACCTTGAGCGCCTGCTCATGATCTGAGACTAACTGAGCACCCTCAGCCTTGTTGTCCCGAAGCTTGTTAATGATCGACTGAAAGCGACCAAACAAGGCTTCAACAGATTCACCCGGCTTCTGTGTGAAATTCTCATATTCACGCCGGTAGGTCTGATAGAGCCGAGCCTTGACCTGTGCTGTTCCCTCATGGTGTGCCTTGAGGGTAGCCCAGATCTCTCTCGCAGTGGAGAGATGACTCACTCGCTCAAATTCAGTGGGACCTAAACCAGAAAATAAAATGTTCACAGCCTTACTGTTGCTCAGATGCTGAGCAATGATACCAGCAGTACCTTGCTCAGTAACTGGCAGAATGACAAATGTGGTGTGAACGCAAATGTCCCATATGTCCGAACCCTGGCTCATGAGATAGGCTCGCATGCGAGTCTTCCAATAATTATAGCCATAGGCTTCCAAGGACGGGACCTTGCCAGGAGACGTCATAGTCACTACTGGGGTTTAGAACCGGTTAAGGTATGGAAAAACCCTAACCAAGCTCTGATACCACTTGTGGGACCGAAAGTAGCGACCAGAGGGGGGGTGAATGGGCGCCTTAAAAAATTCCTTCGAATCTATGGCCTGTTCCCAATACCCAACGCACCTCAAAAATACTATGCCGCAGAAAGTAAACAGTAGGCCTAAGTCTAAAGGTTTCTAACCTAGAAGCAACTGATGATAAAGAGTGTAAAACTAAAGTGTTGCAACTAGATAGATAAACAAGTTATAACAGGCCTAAACTTCTCAAAGAAATGATCTAAGTATGTATAAAGTGGAAAGAGAAGTTACTGTCCAAAGTTGTCTCCTGTTCGGGACTTGGCGAAGCCCCCTTCGCACGTCCAGGTCTGCTTCGGAGGTTGATGACGGAGTCTGTCCGAAGTGCCGAAGGTGTCACTGTCTAGGCTAGTTCGAAGTGGTAAGAAGCGAAGTGCACTTCGGAGCGAAGTAAAAACAGTGCCGGAGCTTGGTTCGAAGTAAGCACTTCGAAGACAAGACTTCGAACACGACTTCAAGTTACGAGCTTCGGAGCGAAGTAAACCAGTGCCGAAGCCTGCTTCGAAGTGTGCACTTCGAAGACAAGACCTCGAACGTACTTCGAACCGAAAGCCTCGAAGCTAAACCTTCGAACACGAAACTTCGAACACAAAGCTTCGAACACACAAACAGACAACCTTCGAACGTAGGAGCGGAGTCTGTCACGTGACAGAAAATCAAGTCCGAAGCCTACACTCTATCTTCGAAAAGGGAAAACTTCGGGAAGAGAGACGAAGGCAGACACGCCACAGAGAAATCCAAGCGAAGTCTATCAGAACAGACAAACTTCGAATCCAACTTCGAAACCTAATGAAGTGTGTGCTTCGAACAGATAGATTCGGAGTATGCTAGTTCGAAGTATGCGATGCTGTCCATACAGGAGGAACTTCGAATCTAGCAACTCAGACACAAAAACCGAAGTTCGAAGTCTGAGCGAAGCCTTTAAAGAGGTTCGATCGGAGCCTGCCTCACGAAGTTGAGGGGCTTCGCACGGAACCGAGCTTCGCCAGACACACCAGGAAAAAGCAAAAGAGACTGTCTGCTTCGATCAAAAAGCTGGGCGATAGAAGGTGAAAAGCTGCAGCCGAACACTGTAGCTACAGTAAAGCAGTACTACTTGCAACAGCAAGAACTAGTACTACCACCGTGAAGAACACACCCAGCCGAAGAAGCTTCTCTTCAAGAATAAATTCAGCAGCCCGTAGGTAAGGCAATAACTCCCCAACCCAAACAAAATGCAAGCAATAAATTCACCAGAGTTCAAAGATTAAATGCATCCAAAAGATTTGAGCCAAAAGAATGCAAGAACAGGGAAGCACAAGGGCCTGGCGGCGCACACAGGAGAGAGAAGACAGTGGGCAAAGTGACCCAATGGGTGGATTTGATTTCAGCACAAAAGGGTAGTCCAAACCCTAGGGATTGGGGTGCTATTTATAGGCAGCCCAACACTGGGAATATTCTACCAGCCCCTTAGGGTTTTTACAGACTCAAAAATACAGAAAAAGACTCTACTGCCCTTAGGTATTTTTACAGATACAACTGACTGACTGTGGGCCTAGAGTAACAGATGACATATCCTGAAGCTATTCTTCTGGACAGTCGGATACAGAATCAACGGTTGTCAGTTTTACGCTGAAACTGACAAAGCCTCCACCAGCTTTGCACCAGGTACCCGGATTGGGCCGGCCCGACTCCGCGGCTCTCTCATCCCGGCAATCACTCACCGCCCGTGTACCTGAGTCAGTCCTGGTCAACAGCCAGTGGGTCTTCTACTGCTTCTGGCCCGTGCACCCGGATTGGGCCAGCCCGACTTCGCAGCCTCCTCTGCCCGACAGTCGCTCGCTGCCCGTGTACCTGAGTCACACGCGGCCCATGAAACAGCAGATCTCTTCTCTTCTCCAGTCCTTGTTGACTATCTTTGACAATGACTCATCACTTCTGGAGCCATGAGGCCCACGCTATTCAGCATGGCTCCTCACCTTGCAGCCTCGAACTATACTTTGTCCCTTGGTTAATACTTACGATTTCTTGAATTTCTACAGGCCTTCGCTCTGAACGCGGCAGCTTCGACTGCTGCCGACAGGCGGATGGAGCGCCTCGCAGAGGAGAAGGAGGCCCTTCGCCGCGAGGTCTCGGAGGAAGCCAAAAAAACGGAGGCGGGCCGAGGCTTCGGCTGCTGAGGCGAAGGAAGCTAAGGAAGCCTTGGCCTCGGAGACGGCTCGGCTCCGCGCGGAGCTCCAGGCTTCGAAGGATGCTGAGGCCCGACAGGCGAAGGAGATCGAGGAGCTTCGCCAACGGGCTCAGGATCTTGAGAGCTTCGTCGTGGCCAATCTTGGCGAAGCCACCCAGAGCCTGACCGAGGTCCTTGAGAAAATAGGGACCGAGTGCCGGGCTCCGGACTTTGCCGATCAGGACCCGATTGGGGACCGCGCCGATTTCTTGAAGACTACGGCTTCGATAGCAGACGAAGCGCTGACGTGCTTCGCTCTTATGGCCGGTCGAGTTGCGGGCCAAGGGGTGTTGCACATGCTTCATGCCGCGGGGTGTGACCACCTTCGGGTGGCAACCTCCGTGACCCCAGTGGCCTTCGGGGGTCCGCACTTGGTGACGCCTCCGGCCGAAGTTCGCGGAGCCTGGCGGCGGCTGCAGGACCCATGGAAGGAGCAAGGCTGCGAAGCCGTCCTCGACCTCTAGAAGGCCCTTCGACATCGCCGAGCCAAAGCGCCTGCTGTGCCTGATCAGCCTTCGACTTCGGCACCTCCGCCTCCGAAGGTGTAGATCTCCTTAGGCCTTTTGTAATACTTAGCTGCAGGCTTGTAAAAACTCTATCAGCTTATTAATATGAATGCGGGGGTTTTTTATACCTGCCCAGGCTCAGACTCCGAGCGTAGACTTCGAAGTCCTCGAGGACTCCGAAGAGCTTCAACAGCTGTGGGCGATCCTCGAAGTAGCTAGGTCCGAAGGCCCCCCTCGGTTTAAGCTTTCGAGGGGGCCTAGCGGCGAAGCCATCTCCGAAGTAGCTCAGGATTTACTAGCCGCTGTGAAGACGGAGTCCCTTCAGGGCCCTTTGTTTTTGCCTTCGCGAATGGCCTTAGCAGGCGACGAAGCCCTAGACTTTTCTGCCTTCGATACGGCACCACCTGCTTCGCTAACTTGGAGCGACCTGCAAAGTAGAAGACGAAGTCTACGGGCTTCGGAGCCTGGATGGGCTGGTCGAGGGAGAGCGGGCTCCGACGAGGCAACGTCCAGCCGAGGTGGCCCTGGCCGAAAAAGGGGCAAGTGAGGGTTGGGGCCTCGCACACGGTTCTTCTTAGGTTTAGATACAGACTATACGTAGTTTTTCTTTCGAAGTATGTTTGTAACACACTTCTCAATATACAATGAATGGAGTTCGCTATATTTGAATACTTCGTCTGCATGCTTCGTATTGTTTGGCTTCGAACATTTTAGCTTGTCACGCTCGTACTGCGTATTACTTTCGCACACCTCGCATACATGCTTCCCCCCTTTGCCCGTGGCAGCTAGGGACTTAGCCGTTTGCTGGTGCGGGCAAGAAATAAAAGATGCGAAGGGTGCGCCTTTCGGCGGCTTCGACACATGAAATTTTATGAAGGCCTCTTTGGGCTTCGAATGCTTTAATTTAGTGCGAAGCAAGGCTTCGGCTGTTCGGAATTTCACTGAGTGAAGGCCTCTTTTGGGCTTCAAACGTGCTAACTTGGTGCGAAGCAAGGCTTCAGCACAACCAAGCTTAGCGAGGCATGCTTCAGCTTTCTAGGATTTGGATGCTGTGCGTGAGCGAGGCTCTGAAACGCACTTAGATTTTGGCGAAGTATGACTTCGAGATGCTTAGGCGTATAGCATATGAGCACGCGAAGCAAGGCTTCGGAGCGTGTTTGGATAATGAAGCAAGGCTTCAGAACTTGGTCCTGTAATGAGAAGGATATTTGGTGTGGATTCACCGAACCTGTGATAGTGTGAGCCACCTTCGACTCTGGGTCACCTTCGACCCTGGGATGCTTCGGGTGCGGAGCCCGGAATCCCTGGACGCGTCGGGCCAGTGGCCCGGAGTCCTTTTAGCCCACTGCTACGGGCCCGGAGGCACTGTGTAGCCTTCGGAGGGGTACTCCGGATTTTATAAAGCGAAGCAAGGCTTCGGTTTTAAATAAGGCAAAGCATGGCTTCGGTTTTAAATAAGGCGAAGCCTGGCTTCGGTTTTAAATAAGGCGAAGCATGGCTTCGGTTTTAAATAAGGCGAAGCATGGCTTCGGTTTTTCAACGAGATGGAGCAAAAGTTTGTATTCAGGGGCGAAGCAGGGCTTCGGTTTTAAATAAGGCGAAGCCGGACTTCGGCCTTAAGGCGAAGCAGGGCCTTGGCCTTAAGGCGAAGCAGGGCTTCGGACTTATATTAATGCAATTGCAGATTGGTGCATCGAAGTAGTGCTTCGGACTGTACATACCTTGTAGCCCTTGGGGCTTCGACGACCTTCGACACGTGGGACGGAGCCCCTTGCTGGAGGGTGAGCTCCGGTGTGTGAAGTAGGAAGGCGAAGATGGTCTTCGAGCTGCACACGAAGCCCCTTGCCGGAAGGTGCGCGAAGCAAGAAAGCTTCGAAGCTCCCCCTCAGGCGTACTTCGAGTTGCAGACAGTGGTAGAGAACATAGCTTCTAGGACTAAGATCCCCACGGACAGCGCCAACTGTTGGAACAATTGCGTTAGTTCCAGCAGGTTTATGTGTGGTGGAGTGTGACGTGGAGAATGAGCCTCGAAGGACTCTAACAGAGGGAGAAAAAGGTTTATACTGGTTCAGGCCTCTCCTGGGAGATAATAACCCTACGTCCAGTTGTAGTGGATTTGGCATGGTATGCCCTAGTATGGAGCAATAATTCCAGGGTCTCTTGGCCCCTAGAGCGTGTATCCTGCTACAAGGGCTTGGCCCTGCTTTTATAGGCACGCAGGCCTTAAGGAAAAGAACAAGATACCCTCTACAAGCCCCTAGGCTTATAGGGGTAGACAGGGAAAGAGAGCTAGCTACTATGCAAAGTACCATACAACTTTACAGCTTTACAGACGTGTCAGGCTATGCCAGGCTTTGACCAGCTAAAAGACACACCGAAGGCGGAGGCTAGGGAGAAGGCTTCGAAGTGTACCCCGGAGGGGGGCTTCAAAGCATGCTCTGGAAGGCGGCCTCCGAACTGGGCTCCGGAGGGCGGCCTCCGGACTGGGCTCCCGGAGGGTGGCCTCCAGACTTGGCTCCGGAGGGTGGCCTCCGGACTTGGCTCCGGGAAGGTGGCCTCCGAACTTGGCTCCGGAGGGTGGCCTCTGGACATGGCTCCAGAGGGCGGCGTCCGGACTAGGCTCCCGGAGGGTGGGCCCGAACTGGGGGCTCCGAGCCGGTCCCCCCGATCTGAGGGCTCCGGAGCTACAGGCCCCGAAAGGCACCTTGGGACCTGAAAACAACACTTAGGGAGAAAACAGGCTCCGACAGTGCTGGGCTCTGGGCCGAGGGTTGTCGGAGGCTGACGTCATTTGGCCCCTGTTCAAGGGAAATATATTCCCCCAACAGGATCGTACCAAGCTTTGGTCTCTTTCTGATACTTGGATAGGTTGGCGACTACCCGGAGCCGCGTCTCTTCGGCCAGGTCGAGGGAGATGGTACGCTCGTCATCGCCCTCGGGTGCTGTGACACGCAACGAACCGGCTCGGAGCTCCGTTGGGGTCATTGCTTCATCGCCGAACAAGAGGCGGAATGGAGTGAAGCCGGTGGCCCGGGAAGTGGTTGTCCGGATGGACCACAAGATCTTCGGCAGCTCGTCGGGCCATAACCCTTTGGCTAAGCCGACGATGTGTTTATTGAGGCTCGAAAGGATGTGCCCATTAGCTCGCTCCACGGCTCCATTAGATTGGGGATGCCGCACGGCGGCGAAGTAGAGCTGGACTCCCAATTCGTCGCAGAATGCCCGGAAGGGTCCGGCGTCGAACTGCGTTCCGTTGTCCAAGGTGAGCTGCTTGGGTACTCCGAAACGGCACACAATATTCTGCCAGAAGAATTTCTGGACGCTTCGGGATGTGATGGAGGTTAATGGCTCTGCTTCGACCCACTTGGAGAAATATTCGACGGCGACGACGGCAAAGCGCAGGTTTCCTCTCACTCTGGGGAGTGGCCCGATGAGGTCCATGCCCCAGCGGGCCAGAGGCCAAACCGGAGGGATGGGTAGCAGGCTGGCTGGAGGTCGGTGACTGCGCCGCCCCATCCACTGACAACCCTGGCAGGTGCGGATGAGTTCTTCGGCGTCGGCTACGACGGTGGGCCAGTATACGCCTTGTCGGAGAGCCTTTACTGCGAGAGCCCGCGGTGCCAGGTGGCTCCCGCACAGCCCCCCGTGGATTTCTCGGAGCATGGCAACTCCGTCCGAGTGTGAGATGCAGCGGAGTAGCGGGGTGCATACGCCGGACTTGTAAAGAATGCCATTGATAACCTGAAAAGACCTCGCACGGAGCTGCAGGCGAGCTTGGTCTGGGCTGGGATGGTCATCTTCGCTACCTGCGAGCGTGCGCAGGATGGGCTCCCGCCAATCAGCGTCAGCCATGCACAAGACTGGGGCTGGCTGAGGTGGTGGTGGGGGCTCGTCCGAGGGGGTGGAGGTGGATGCCTCGCTGCGAGGGGGCACTGAAGGTTGGGTGAGCTCTTCGAAAAAAGCCCTTGGCGGCAAGGCTTGAGCCCCTGCCCCGGCCTTGGCGAGGGCATCGGCTTGGCCGTTTTCGCCTCGCGGGATGTTTTGGACGGATATACCCTTGAAGGCTGCTTCGAACTTTCGGATGGAGTCGAGGTACGAGGCGAGGTCGGGGTGCTTAGCCCGGAAACTCTTGTCGATGTGCCCGACGACGACTTGAGAATCGGTCTTGACGACCACACGCGCGGCTCCTAGCGTGTGCGCCTTGCAGAGCCCCAATAGGACTCCTTCGTACTCGGCGATATTGTTTGTGGCCTTGAAGTTCAGCCGAGCAGAATACAGGGCCTGCTGGCCAGATGGGGAGGCAATGACTGCTCCGGCCCCAGCCCCCGAGGCCTGGTAAGCGCCGTCTGAAAAGACGGTCCAAACCCCTTCGCTTGCTTCGGCGCCCGCGGGTTCGCGGGCCATCGTCCACTCTGCGACAAAATCGGCGAGGATTTGGGATTTGATGGCTGTCCGGGTGACGAAGGAGATCCCGAACGGGGCTAATTCCACCGCCCACTTTCCAATGCGGTCGGTGGCGTCCTCGCTCCGGAGTAGCCGGGATAAATCGATGCCAGCGGAGCTCTCCCGCCAACTCGGTAATCGTTTGCGCTTGTGTACCTTGACTCCGCTTTCTGCTCGGAGGGTATTTTGATTCTGACCTTGGACTACAGGATCGCTTGTGGCCCGGACCCCCGAAGAGGTGGCCCGCATGACGGAGGGGATCCTTCGTGCCCCTACCCAAGCCGAACGCACCCGACAGTTGGAACTGGTGGGTTCCTGGGAGCGCTTCAACCGAGTGTGGGGCGCTCTTGAGCTCACGCCTCCGCCTCTTCGTAGAATAATTCAACTGTGGACCATGCAATTTCTCACTAGAATAGGTCACGGGTTTACCTCCTTGTAGCAGCACACCTCCTATTCCAACACCACTAGCATCACATTCTAACTCAACAGGCTTACTGAAGTCGGGTAGCTGAAGTAGAGGTGCACGTGTAAGGCGATCCTTGAGTGTGGCAAAAGCTTGTTCTTGTGCTGGCTCCCAAGTAAATGTAACTCCCTTCTTGGTCAACTCAGGTAAAGGGCCGGCTATGGTGCTGAAATCTTTCACAAAACGCCGGTAGAAACCTGCAAGACCAAGAAAACTACGTACTACAAGGTTAGTTTTCGTTGCAAGCATGACACGTCCTTTCAGATTGATAACTTGTGATGAAGAAAGAGAAACAACTTTATATTTTTGTTGTCTCGAAAGTGTTTTAGCTACTTGCTGATTTTCAGAAGGTTGTTTGCTCTTTTGTGCGTCCCTAGCATGTTTTTCTTGTTCAAATTTCACAATTTCAGCAGGAGTCATAGGAAGCAATGTAACTTTCTTTCCTTTATACATAAATGTGTACTTATTGCTCCTACCACGGTGTGTAGCATCAGTATCATATACCCAAGGTCTACCAAGTAATAGAGAACATGATTGCATTGGTACTACATCAAAATCAGCAACTCCGAAGTATGTACCAATGGAAAATTTGATGTGAGCAGTTTGTGTTACCATGACCTTACCGCTATTGTTGAACCATTGCACGTGGTAAGGGTGTGGATGTGCACGTGTGGGAAGTTGAAGCTTCGTTACCATGTCGAGGCTCACCGAATTGTTGCAACTACCGTTGTCTATGATGACACGTACACGGCGGTCATTGACGACGAAGAAGGTCTGAAATAGATTGTTCCGTTGTGCTTGGTCGTCCTGGTCCATGTGAGTGCTCAAGTCACGTTGTACAATAAGTGCTGCCATGTTAGTGACAAGACAGAGCAACAAAGAATAATCATTATGTAAAACAGCTAGGTGGGGTGGTGGGTGTGTGGTGGAAGCAATCCGTCAAGCACCTTACCCACGCTTGCAAGTGTTCTTACCACGCCGCAGTGAGGTCACCGGCCTACAGGTGATGAACCAAGTGGAGGGTGGTGGCAATTGCAAGGAATGAACCTGTACTGACCAAGAGAAAGGTGTAGCTTGGAAGGCAAAGTGAGTAGCAAGTATTAGCGATAATAATAACAGTTAAACCAAGTTCAATAAGTATTCCCTAGTACTCGTCAAAGATGCTGGCCTTAGTGCTCGCAGGGTGAAAATTCAAGCAATAGAGGGAAACTATGTGCCCAAAACTCAATTGGGAGCAACACAGGCCAAAATCAGCTCTCTGCAGATCGGACAAGAGATCGGACAAGGGATCTGTTACTGCCGCTGATAATTCTTTTACTGCCGCTGATCGGACAAGAGTTCGGACAAGAGATCGGACAAGCAGAATCTGTTACTGCCGCTGATAACTCTGTTACTACCGCTGAGAATTCTGTTTTTTTTTTTGTTTTTTTTTCTCTCTTCTTTTTTTTTCACTCTATTTTTTTGAACAAGGATGACCAGAGATGCAACCACAAAAATTGGCACCTACAACTGAGGTGGGATGTGGCTCACAGAAATTCAACAAGTTCGTTGACCGGCGAGTAAAAACTTTGACCAATTTTTTTCTTTATCTTCCTGATTTTTTTGGCGATTTTGGTGAGGGTCAGAAACACGCTCAAAAAATTTCAGATTTTTCTGCCAAACGAGCGAAAAGTTATGCCTGTTTTACTGAAGGGGGGTCACAAAGACTCGATGTGGAAAACGAATAGGGTTGCGGAAGGGGGGTTTTTCGGTGGGGAATTTTTGAGACACAAGAACAACTACTACTCAAACGACACAAAGGGATTACTAAACCAGCAACAAGACTCAACCAAGAACACGAACTCAACAAAGTTAAAACTAAAATTAAAATCGCAAGGCACAAAGGGGTTCTCGGTGGGATTTTTTTTTGGTGCGGTTTTCTGGACTCTAGGTAAAAACAAAAGCAGATCGAGATTACCTAACGGGAAAACTGAGCTCTGATACCAACTGATGGGGAATTGGTCCCGATCTTCCGCTAGGTAAAGGATAACTTGGGTTGGTGGAGAATCTCGACGTTGGCGATCCAAGGCTCCGGTCCGGCGGATCAAAAACCTGCAATCGTTACACCACTGTCTCCGTTGGTTATCAACCACACAGGACGCGATTGACCTCGCCACGAAGGCTAATTCCTGCAAGCGAACCCAAGAACACAAGCAAGAACAGGAAGGATACAAGTCGAATGCCAAATCACAGACAAACGATGATAAGGTGAGGTTTCACAAACACCAATGCAGCAGCCAATCGGTCCGGTGCAAGAGGCGGGATCTAAATACACAAGTGTAGATGCAAACAAAGCAAAACCTAACCCTAAAGGTGGCTGGGTGAGTTATATAGGGCGTGGTCAGCCTGTGGAAGGCGAACAAACTCAGTAGAAGGTGAACAGACTCAGACTATGGCCCAACACGGCCTAGTTCTGTCACGCAGGACTGTTTTAAACACACAGGTCGACTCGAGAGTCCAAATGAGACGAAACCAACGGCAAACGATCCTTCTTCTCCTCAGCTTTCCAAAAAGTCAAAGAACGTGCCAATCGGACTTCGTATGAGGAAGTTATGCCCATTTTGGTGCATGGTGGTTGATGTAGTCCAAACCAGCGAATTTTTGACTTCAAAACATCCGTGCCACTCCGTCTTCAACTCCAACTCTTCTATTCCATCTCCCATGTTCCTAAGCAACAAAATATCACTAGTATTCAGTAGCATCCCGTCCATACAAATATTAACATAGTTGCTAAGGAAAGAATTAACCTCATGGTTCAAGCGACGGGCACGGGCGCGTGTGATTGGTCCTTGTAGTTGCATTGTAGGTGGAGGCTCCATGTGTGTATCATGTGAAGTGATGTCCTCATCAAACGATAGTCAAAGAGGACTGAGAAGAGAGGAGATCTGCTATTTCATGGGCCGCGTGTGACTCAGGTACACGGGCAGCAAGCGACTATCGGGCAGAGGAGGCTATGAAGTCGGGCTGGCCCAATCCGGGTACATGGGCCAGGAGCAGCAGAAGACCCACTGGGCTATTGACTAGGTTGACTCAGGTACACGGGCAGTGAGTGATTGCCGGGCTGAGAGAGCTGCGGAATCGGGCCGGCCCAATCCGGGTTCCTGGTGCAAAGTCAGTGGATGCTTTGTCAGTTTCGGCGCAAAACTAACAACCGTTGATTCTGTATCGGACTGTCCAGAAGAGAAGCCGTAGTCGCTACGAAAGCTTAGCTTCCGGATAAGTCATCTATATCTCTAGGCCCACAGTCAGTCAGTCGTCTTTTCCTTTATTTTAGCGTCTGTAAAACCCTAAGGGGCTGGTGGAATATTCTAGTCCATTGGGCAGCCTATAAATAGGGCCCCAATCCCTAGGGTTGGTCTACCCTTTTGCTAAAATCATTTTCTATTCTATTGGGTAATTTTGTTCCTTGCATTCTCTCTCTTGCTCTCTTGTTTGTCCGCCGCCAGGATCTGATTGGTGCCATGTTCATTACTGCATTCCCTCGGTTCTATTTGGCCTAGTGAGATTCTATCTCATGTTCTTGTTGAGGTGCGTGCATTGATTTCTCTGAATCAGAAGCTTCGGTTTGGTGTGTGCTGTTGTTTTTATTCCTGAGAATGTGTCTCTGTTGCGTTTGTTCTTCACGCAAGTAGTACTAGTTCTTGCTGTTGCAAGTAGTACTACTTCCCTGTAGCAGCGGTACACTAGTACTCTAGGCTTGCTTTTTCCTGCGTAGCTTTTTGATCGAGTGACAGGGCCAAAGTCACTTTTCTGGCTGTTTCTGACGAAGCCCCTTCTCTCTGTTCGAAGTCCCTCAGCTCCGTGATGCAGGCTTCGATCTGACATCCTCGAGGGCTTCGCTTGAACTTCGACTTCACTTTGTGTACTATGTTCCTAGCTTCGAAGTAAATTTTTTGTGCTCTGTCTGCTTGACATACTTCGACAGTCTTTGAGAAGGTGTTCTCTGTCTTGAGCTGTTCGAAGTCAATACTTCGACAGGCTTCGAAGTTAGCTTCGAAGCTAGTCTCTCCGGTAGACTTCGCTCGACGTGAGTTCCTTCCTGCTGTCATTTTCGAAGGTCACAATGTGTAGGTTCAAAGCTTGTCGTTCGAAGTGTGTTTGTGATCTTCGACTTCTTGTGTGTCATAACCTGCAGGCTTCGATTTGAAGCTGGCCTGTGGTTCGAAGGTCATACCTCGGTATTGCTAGCTTCAAGGGTAGCCGTGTAGGCTTCGAGTTGGTCTGGCTGCAGCGTGTCTAGCTTCACTTCTTTTTCGGAGGTTGATTTACTGTGAGCTTGTCCAAACTTCTCTGATCAAAGTCTAGGCTTCGAAGTACATTGTTCGAAGCAAGCTTCGATACTCTCATATTTCACTTCAAAGCATACTTCGCTTTTTGCTACACACGATCTAGGCTAGACCAAACAAACCTTCGACACGTCAACGATAACCTTCGCTCGACTTCGACAAGCAACTCCGAAGCAGGCTTCGACCAGCGAGGCAGGCTTCGACCAGCGAAGCAGGCTTCGCCAAGTTTCGAACAGGAGACAAATTTGAACAGTAACTTCTCATCTCACATTATCTACACTTAGATCATTCATTGAGAAGTTTGATCTGTCATGACTTGGATATTTTGTTTATCTGCCTGTTAGCACTGCTTTAGTGTTTCACTGATTTTAACATCAGTTGCTTCTAGGCTAGATACCTTTAGACTTAGGCATATGTTCATACTTTGCTACTTAGTCTTTTGAGGTGTGTTGGGTGTTGGGGGCAGGCCATTGATTCGAAAGAATTTTAAAGGCGCAAATTTACCCCCCCCCCTCTGGTCGCTACTTTCGGTCCTACAGTTGCGGAGGGTACTCCAGTTGTGATACGTACGGAGCCCACAGAGTCCCTGCCCAGTTGTATGGCGGAGGCATCGGCGGCTCTAGTGGCTTCGCCCACTGTGAGCTGAACCTGTTGCTCGGCGAAGGGTTTGGCAAAGTCGACGGTGTCTCGGACCATATCAATGAAGGGTCCTACTAGGCCAGGGGTACCTTCAGCCAGTGTGTGCCAAAGCCTCCTGTCGAAGGGCTCATCTAGAGTGGTGCAGGGCTCGGCCATTGAGGGCCAAACTCGCTCTGTATGGGCTTGACCACTAGGGTCCGAAGCCACTATATGGGGGGTTTGGCCACTGAGGTCCGAAGCCACCATAGGGAGTGTTAGGCCCCTATGGCCCAAAGTCACCATGCGGAGGTCTCGGCCACTACGGTCCAAAGTTACCAGGCGGAGGTCTCGGCCACTATGGTCCGAAGCCACCCTCCGAATGCCTTGGCTTTTTTGGCTGACTTAGCTTTTTGGCGCGGGGGCCTGTGTCATTGGCTTTTCTTTGTTGCTTGTTTAACAACATCTGATATGTTACTTTCGGCTTCTTGCGAGCCCTAGCCAAAGGAGATGTGCTAACATTCTTCTTCCACACTCACACTTCAGGATTTTTAGGTATGAGTGTGCGTGTGCGCGGTTCTCCAACAATCACTGCCTTCCCCTTAGTTGACTCGGCCTGTTCTGGCCGAATCATTTCACTTACAGTATGGATGTCTATTTAACTCGTCGGCAGATGGAATAACTTGGCCTTTAGGCGATCTGAGAAGCTGGTTCTTCAAGAGGAAATCAAATATTTTATCACACTTAGTTATATCAAATGAGTATTTGACCTTGCTAGGCCGATTCTTGGTGGGAGACGGACGTAACTCGGAGCAAGTAACAGGCTTACTCTTAGCGTTCCAAACCCATTCGGCTGCATACATGTTGGCCGAATCCTCTTCCTCTTCTGATTCCTCCTTGTCGGAGTGTTCCATGATGTGGATTTCAACTATAGGCTTGTTAAATGTCTTAATAAACATTTTATCTTTAGCTCGACCTTCCTGGACCAGAGCCTGTTGCAAGACTTAGCTAACTTCTAAAAAGTGTTGGTTGTCTAGTCTCTCCTTAATCTCAGAACGCAACCCGCTAAAATCTAGATCCGTCAAATCCCTCTCCGAAATATTAAGACTAAAACATCGGTTTCTGGTATCCCTAAAATGCTTGATATACTCAGAGACGCTCTCGCCAGATTTTTGTTTAACCGACATCAAGTGTGAAAGCCTAAGTTCTGTTTCACCCGTGTAAAAGTAGTCATGGAATTTTTGTTCTAATTCAGCCCACATTTGGATGGAGTTCGGTGGGAGTGTCAAAAACCAAGTGAAAGCGGTGCCAGATAGTGAGAGAGAAAATAGTCTAAGCTTTAAAGCGTCCGACCCACTAGCTTCTCCACATTGTGCTAAAAATTGACTAACATGCTCTAGTGTGGTTTTGTTACTCTCACCGTCGAACTTGGTGAATTTAGGGACTATATAGCCGCGAGGGTAAGGTATTGTATCATAATGATCAGGGTACGACTTCCGGTAAACCGTAGCTCGAACCCTTGGTACGAAGCCGGTGCACTCCCTAAATAGTGCGCGGATCCGCTCCTCAATGTCATCCTGACCCGCTGCCTGCGCACATCTCTCATGCGGGGGCGTGACACACGGTGGGATTTCAGCGTGTCGGCCATGGGTCTCTTCCTCATGCGCTAGCTGCACAATGTGTTCGGGTCTGCGTGCTTGTGCATGTGGTGCAGGCAGTGTGGGTAAAGCTGGCGCCGGTGTGAGTGGAAGCGGCGCATGGTGATCATAATGACTTGTCTCGACCATGGGTTTCAAGGCCAGAGACGTAATGGTTTTGCCAGTACTACCGTCAGTTCTGCTATAAATATGACTTATCGGAGGTATGCTAGTAATAGGGGCTGATGGCACGGCCTCAGTAAAACCAAACCTTCTAAGTGTCGCCTCTACTTGAGAGCTAACTGCCAAATCTAAACGGTTTCCTAGCGAAGCGTTAACGACTTGATCTACTGATGCGGCTATTTTCTGCTCTATCTCTAAAGAAGATAAACGAGGCGACACTTGTGTTACCTGGATTCGAGCAAGGTCGGGGACGTTGATGTCGCGCTTGATGAAGCCCACGCATGTCTTGATGTAGCTCCCAAGCATCATGTCCTAGAGTGCCTTCATTTTTGCATCGATCTCTGCTCGATCTTCTGCAGGAATATCTTCAAGGGTAGGCGCCATGATGTTGCTGTTGTCGATATCCGCGCCTCCCATGGGATCCACCATCGGCGGTGTAGACATAGTAGTCGTTGTAGACATACTGGCGGCCAATGTAGATGTACCCATCATGTTGGCGTAGCCTTCCCCAGCGGAGTGACCAAAAAGTGTGTTGACATGAAAACATGCCCCCGCACTTGGGTCAGTTCGACGATCCAAAAGTGTGCGGATACTTAGGGACAAGCCTAAGTGTAACACAACACCGACGTCATTTTCCGACTACCCTTAACCATGGTAAGGGGTTAGAGTCACTAGGTAATCAGATCACACAGAAATAATCCAATTAGCCGAAAGAGATGTATTAAACAGAGCAAATCAGCAAGCCAAGCGGAGCCTGACTGATTCAAAGTGCCCCGCCGAAGAGTACCTTCGGCATTCGGACTGATTTGGCCGAAGATGGACTCTAAACCTATCTAGACGTGACAATCACCTCCGAACAACAGGGTTCGGCATGAAGTATCTGGTACATTAAAATAACTTAGATGCAATGCGCAGGCATGACTTCGTCTGACGCGGGGTACGAGCGTGGTGAAGCCTGTCGTGACGAGAAGCCTGTTGTGAAGCGTGCTGACGTGCGGGACTTGGTCAAACTGACAACAGCGTAACGGTCTGGCACAGGTAGTCGAAGCAGGAATCTCGCTGAGGGGTGTTCTGGCAGCCTCCGAAACTAGTCTCTTGGCTCCGGACACCTCTGGCGAAGTGGATCCGAACGTGGAAACCTGCAACAGAATAGATATCAAGTACCAATTCAGCCTGAAGACCGAATCCTGGTAAGTGTTGCACTAGGGGCGAAGGTAGAAATATATTAAACAGATTAGCGGATACTTCACAGGCGAAGTAACAAGGCGATAGTAATCTATGTTGATAGCAAAAATGGCATTAATGGCTAGATTGTCAGAATATCAATTTTGGTGATTTGAGCCAAAATACACATGTTCAGGGTCTGTCCGAAGCCCTACAGGGCCGAAGTACATTGAGATATGGGCTCCAAAAGCCTCTAGCCAGCCCATGGGCTTCGGCCGGGAAGCCTTCGGAGGCCCACGCTTTCGAAGATTTGGCCCGAGGAGCATGCCTCGGCGGGCCTGGCCGAAGCCCACGCTACTGAAGCTTCGGCCCGAGGAGCAAGCCTCGACGGGCCTGGCCGAAGCCCACGCTACCGAAGCTTCGGCCCGAGGAGCAGGCCTCGACGGGCTTGGCCGAAGCCCACCTCGGCAGAGATAGAGTTGTTTGCGTCACCGGCTCAATCTCTATCTCTATCTGGCTAGATTAATAGCAGATTAGATTAGGAGTTAACCCCCTATAAATAGATAGGCATGGTCGGCGTGGAGAACCCCCCCCCAACTCAAACCAAACCAAAGCCAATGCTTTGATCATATTTACTTTACCTTTATTTTCCTGTACCTCTTCGTGGGTTTGCCTGGAAGCCCTCCGTTGGCCACTACAGAACAGTGGTAACCCTTGTTACTTCGCCTGTGAAGTATCCGTTAATCTACGTAATTGATTGTTATCGCCTTGTTACTTCGCCTGTGAAGTATCCGCTAATCTGCGCAATAGATTGCAACCTTCGCTACTAGTGCAACACTTAGCAAAATTTGGTCCTCAAGCTGAATTGGTACTTCACATCATCTCTGTTGCAGGTTCGCATGTTCGGAGCCACTTCGTCAGAGGTGTCCGGAGCTGAGAGATCGGTTTCGGAGGTCCCCCGGACACCCTTCGGTAGGACTGCCGGCTCCGGCAACAGGCTTTGCTAGCATACTTCGTCGCCTCAGGCTTCGCCACGACCATATTTCGCACCAGACGAAGTTGCACTCGTGCGTGGCCTTCGCATCACTATTCTGTAGTTTGCTGTATCGGAGATCGCACGCCGAACCCCGCTGTTCGGAGGTGGTCACCACGTTCAGATCCATTCGGAGTCCATCTTCGACCGGATCAGTCCGAACGCCGAAGCACCCTTCGGCGGAGTACTTCACACCAGACGCCGAAGGTACCCTTCGGTGACCCCTTCGCACCATACTTCGAACCAGATGGGCTCCGACTGGTTTGTTGATTTTATTCTGTTTAAACTATCTTTTTCAGCTAATTGGATTATTCTATGTAATATGGTTGCCTGGCGACTCCACCCCCCATATCACTATTAAGGGTAGTCGGAACGCAACGTCGGTGCCATGTCACGCTTAGGCTTGTCCCTAAGTATCCATGCACTTTTGGATCGTCGAACTGACCCAAGTGCGGGGGCACGTTTCCGTGTCAACACACATTTTGGCGACTCCGCTAGGGAAGGCTACACCAACATGATGAGTATGTCTACATCGGCCACCGGTACATCTACATCAACTACTACATCCACACCGCCGATGGATGCAATAGGAGGCGTGGATATCGACAACCGCAACATAATGTCACCTACACTTGAATATATCCCCGCAGCAGACCGAGCAGAGATCGAGGCTAAGTTAAAGGCGCTCCAAGACATGATGCTTGGGGGCTATGTTAAGACGCGCGCGGGCTTCATCAAGCGCGACATCGTCACCCCCGACCTCGCTCAGGTCCAGGTAACACCTGTATCGCCTCGTTTATCTTCTTTAGAAATTGAGCAAAAAATAGCCGCGTCAGTAGATCAAGCCGTTAGCGCTTCGCTAGCCAACCGTTTAGATTCGGCAGTCAGCTCCCAAGTAGACGCTACTCTTAGAAGGTTCGGCTTTACTGAAGTCGTACCCCCAGTTCCCATTGCTAGTGCACCACAATCAAACCACTTATACGGTAAGACTAACGATAGCACTGGCACAATCATGTCTCTGGCCTCAACACTTATGGACGAGACCAATCATTACACCTACGGTCAAACTAATGCTGCATACTATGCACCACCACATGCGCCGGTGCCCGCGCTGTCCGCACAACACGCACAGGCGCCCGGACACGAACACGTCATACAAATAGCGCGTACGGAAGAGGCCCATGGCCGACACGCTGATATCCCACCACGTGTCGTGCCCCCGCATGAGAGGCGCGCGCAAGCAATGTACCAAGATGACATAGAGGAGCGGGTCCACACACAATTTAGAGAGTGTGTCGGCTTCGTACCCAAGGGACGGGTTAGGGTTTACCGTAAGCCCTACCCCGACCATCTTGATACAGTACCCTACCCCCACGGCTATAGGATCCCTGAATTCACTAAGTTCGATGGCGAGGGTAGCAAGACCACACTAGAGCACGTTAGTCAATTTTTGGCACAATGTGGGGAGGTTAGCGGGATATATGCTCTAAAGGTTAGACTTTTTTCTCTCTCGCTATCCGGCACAACTTTCACTTGGTTTTCGGCGCTCCCGCCGAACTCCATCCACACGTGGGACGATTTAGAGCGGAAATTCCATGATTATTTCTACACAGGTGAAACAGAACTTAGGCTTTCACATTTGACATCGGTTAAATAGAAATCTAGTGAGAGCGCCTCTGAGTACATCAAGCATTTCAGGGATACTAGAAACCGATGTTTTAGCCTTAATATTTCAGAAAGGGACTTGGCATAATTAGCTTTTAACAGGTTGCGTTCCAAAATTAAAGAAAGGTTAGATAACCAAAACTTTTCAGAAGTTAGCCAAGATCTACAGCAGGCTCTGGTCCAAGAAGGCCGAGCCAAAGGTAAGAAATTTATTAAGACGTTTAGCAAGCCTAGGGCCGAGATCCACATCATGGAACGCTCTGATGAGGAGGAGGAGGATTCAACCGACATGTACGCGGCCGAATGGGTCTGGAACACTAAAATAAACCTGTCACTTGCTCCGAGTTACGACCATCCCCCCACGAAGAATAGGCTTAGTGAGGTTAAGTACTCGTTTGATATAACTAAATGTGATAAAATATTTGATTTTCTCTTAAAAAGCCAGCTTCTCAGGTTACCTAAGGGTCAAGTCATTCCACCTGCCGATGAGTTAAAGAAGCATCCATACTGTAAGTGGCATGATTCACATTCACATAATACTAATGATTGCAATGTTTTTCGACGGCAGATACAATCGGCCATAGAGGAAGGACGATTGAAGATAGACCATGAAACGCCGTCAACCTCGGCGAAAAGAAGGTGTTGATTCGGCCAGAACAGGCCAAGTCTACTAAAGGGAAAGATGTAATTGTTGGAGAACCGCGCACTCGCACACTCGTGCCAAAGAACCCCGAGGTAGGAGTGTGGAAGCAGAACATCAATACCCCTTCGGCTAATGCTCGCAAGAGGCCTAAGGTAACATATGACATGCTGTTGAACAAGCATCGGAGGAGGGCCAAGGAAGCAGGTCCACACGCTAAGCTAAAACAGCCGAACGGTCCAAGACCCTGGAAGGGTGGCTTCGGAGCGAAGCAGGCAAACCCTCCGCACGAAGACTTTGGGCCACAATGGCCTGATGCTCCGCACGGTGGTTCCGAGCTTCAACGGTCGAACCCCCCATACAGCAACTTCGAGCCCAGTGGTCGGGTCCCCTACACAACAACTTCGGCCCCGAATGGCCGAACCCCGCACCGTGTTGGACCTCTCCGATGGGAGGCTTCGTCCCGTACTGGCCGAACATACCTCCGGTCTGGTAGGACCCTTCGCTGGTGTGGTCCGAAGTGCCATCAACACTGTCGATCCCCCCTCCGGGTAACAGGTTCGGCTCACCTTGGGCAAGGCCACTAGAGCCGCCGATGCCTCTGCCGTATGATTGGGCGGGGACCTCGTGGGCTCCGTACGTATCCAGGTCGGGGTACCCTCCGCAACCTAACACTATCAGGAAGTCCCGATCCCAAAGACTTTGTCACCGAGGTCTGACGGAGGTAAGTCCCATGCTTCGGCGAAACTCTGCGTGGAAGCTTGGTTCGATCGGCCGAACGAGGCCGGTTCATCCAACGGGGTTCGCAATGAAGCCCCCTCCAAACGCGAGGTGCACGAGGCTGAAGGGCGCAGTACCACTTCGGCTAGAATTAACATAAGTCAAACAGTAGCACTTGGCACCAAGCCTCAACCATCTTGGGCACCTCCAGGCATGTCCAAATCATAGAAGAGACGCTTACAACAACTACAGGCACAGGAGATGCGCGAGAGGGAAGCTGAGGCCGAGCGCGATGCTATCTTCGAAGAGATGCGCCCTTGGCCAGCCACAAAGCAGGTATGGAGGGAGAAGCTGGTTGAGATAACCAACCCGGCTCCTAGTCCAAGCGACGATGACGATGACATGCTCGACGACGACTACTCGCCCATCTCCAAATGGCCCGCACCCCAGGCGATGGATATCAACATCGTCACACTACTTGCTGAGTTTGCCCTACCGCGGGACGAGGCCGAGGTTGCTCAGTTGAACCTCGGCCCACACAATGCCATCTTCGAGAAGCCTAAGGACTCGGCCCGCCATCTAAAACCCCTCTATGTCAGGGGTCACATAGATGGGAAGTCGGTTTCCCGGATGCTCATCGACGGCGGTGCCACTGTTAACTTAATGCCTTATTCGTTGTTGAAGAAACTTGGCAGCGACGAAGATGACCTAAAGAAGACCAACTTGATGCTCAACGGCTTCAACGGTGAGAGCTCTGAGGCCAAGGGGGTACTCTCTATGGAGTTGACGGTGGGCAACAAGACATTGCCAACAGCGTTTTTCGTCGTCGACATACAAGGTAACTATAGTGTGCTACTCGGGCGCGACTGGATTCACGCGAACTGTTGCATTCCTTCTACTCTACACCAATGCCTGATACAGTGGGACGGCGATGAGGTAGAAGTCATCCCCGCGGATACTTCGGCCCAAGTAGCATTGGCCGATGTATCAGTCGACGCCGTCCATAACAAAGTAGAGTGTCTATCAGGAAGAGATCTTTCGGATTACGATTTTGTTAGCGTATCCGGAGGACAGTTTGTACCAGTGTCTGTAAAGCCGACTAGAGTAGCATGGCTATTTTTGTATTAATAGTCATGTCTAGCAAAAATAAACTAGATTGGCTAAAGTCTCGTGTGGAGCAGTATCGGTCTAATAAAGACGGTTTTGCCGAAGCCATCAAGGCTTTAGCGAAGTACAAAAATTAGGGTAAGGTTTTGTGTCGGTCGATCCCTTGGAAGAAGTCGATATAGGTGATGGTAGCATCCCAAGGCCGACTTTTGTAAACCAACATTTGCAGCCTGATGAAAAGGCTGAAGTAATAAAGTTACTTCGGTCATATGTCGATTGTTTCGCGTGGGAATATAGCAAGATGCTAGGATTAAGCCGCGAACTCGTGGAGCATCGTCTGCCCATCAAGTCCGGATTTAGGCCTTATAAGCAGCGTCCCCATCGCTTTAATTCGGCCGTCTATGACCGAGTTAAGGAAGAAGTGGAACGACTACTCAAGGTTGAATTTATTAGGCCGTGCAGGTACGCAGAATGGGTTGCTAACATTGTGCCTGTAGAGAAGAAATAAAGGAAGCGTCAAGATACGGGTGTGCATTGATTTCCAGGATCTGAATAGAGCCACTCCGAAGGATGAGTATCCAATGCCGATAGCCGAGATACTGATCAACGATGCTTCAGGACACAAGGTACTAAGTTTTCTTGATGGCAATGCCGGTTATAATCAAATCTTTATAGCCGAAGAGGACATCTACAAGACTGCCTTTCGATGCCCTGGTTTTGTCGGTTTGTTCGAATGGGTCGTCATGACTTTTGGTTTGAAAAATGCCGGCGCCACATATCAGTGCGCTATGAATTTGATCTTTCATGACTTGTTAGGAGTCATGTTAGAAGTTTACATTGATGATGTTGTGGTCAAATCGGACGCTATGGTAAACCATTTAGCCGTTTTGAAGGTTGCTTTCGATAGGATGCGACAGTATGGGTTGAAAATGAACCCGCTTAAGTGTGCTTTTGCCGTGTCGGCAGGTAAGTTCTTAGGTTTCATGATTCACGAGAGAGGCATCGAAATTGATCCCAAAAGACTTGAAAAGATTAGAAACATTGCAGCGCCGACATGCAAAAAGGATGTACAAAAGTTGCTAGGCAAGTTGAACTATTTGCGTCGCTTTATATCCAACTTGTCCGGCAAGATTGATGCCTTTGTCCCTATACTCCGGCTAAAGAACGAAGCCGAGTTCACTTGGGGGGCAAGCCAACAAAGTGCTTTCGAAAAGATCAAGGAGTGCTTGTCATCACCGCCTGTGGAGAGAGCACCCAAGGTTGGGATTCTGTTTCGGCTATACATCGCTGCCGAAGATGGTGTGATTGGGGCTGTGCTAACCCAGGAGGTAGAAGGGAAGGAGTACATCATCACATTCTTGAGCCGCCGCCTGCTGGACGCCGAAACTAGGTACGCGTTTGTGGAACGATTGTGTTTATCACTTTATTACGCGTGCACTAAGTTACGCCACTATCTTCTCCCCACTACATGTTTTGTCGTTTGCCAAACCGATCTTATAAAGCACATGTTACAAAAGCCAATTCTAAGTGGAAGAATCGGAAAATTGGCTTACACGTTGATTGAGTACGATTTGGCCTACGAGCCCCTAAGAGCGATGAAAGGCCAAGTCGTAGCAAACTTTGTAGTTGATCATCACATAGATGTTAGCTGGAGTGATGCTATTGCTCTAGTTGAGGTAGTACCATGGAAAATCTATTTTGATGGCTCGGCTTGCAAGAGTGGCCAAGGTATTGGAGTGGTTCTCATATCACCTAATGGTATGCGTTTTGAAACCTCGACCCTACTAGGGTTCTCTTCCACTAATAATCAAGCTGAATATGAGGCTTTGTTGCTAGGTCTTGAACTACTAGAGTCTGTAGGTGCTAAACATGTTCACGCGTATGGTGATTCATTATTAGTAGTACAACAAGTAGCTAAGAATGCTCAATGTTTTAATGGCTTGCTGAATAGCTACTTGGACAAATGTCTAGACATAGTTGCTACTTTTGATGATTTCAAAATATCTCACGTGTCAAGAGAAGCCAATTCAGTCACCAATGATTTGGCTCAGCAATCATCTGGCTACCAAGTCAAGAGAGGGAAATTTTCGGTATTGGAGAAGCCGGTGTTTAGTCCAACTGCCGAAGCCAGTAAAGGTGGGCAGGCGCATGCCTCGGGTCGAGCCCCTCGGGTCGCCGAAGGCCACCGCACGCCGAAGCCCCTGGATCGGAGTGCTCTGCCGATCAAAGGATCTGGTACGCCGGAGCCCATAGTGCGAAGCCTCCCCGGTGGAGAAGGGTCCCCGGAGTCCGAACCCTCCAAAGAGCTTCGACCCAGCACACTCCGAATGGCCACCTCAGCCAGGCTTTGGCAGGAGCTAAAATGGCTCGGGGGGCACCCCGGAGTCAGTATTTTAGAGGTTTTTTCAGAAGGTGGACCAGCGAGGCCCTCTGAAACCTGTAAGGGCGATTGGAGAGTCGCAATCATCCACTATTTGAGAGACCCTAGCCGAAGGGTTGATCAGAAGGTTCGGCGACAAGCGTAGAAATTCGTGTTGGTAGACGGCACATTGTATCGCCAAACCATCGACGGAGCGCTATTGAAGTGTTTAGACCATGAGCAGTCCCAGGTGGCTACAGGAGAAGTCCATGAGGGGCTTTGCGGCACTCATCAGTCGGCCCAAAAGATGAGTTGGATACTCAAATGAGCGAGTTTTTATTGGCCGACTATGACTGAAGATTGTTTCAAGTACTACATAGGGTGTGAGGCATGTCAGAAGTTTGGCAACCTCTAGTTAGCTCCTGCCTCATTGCTCAATCCTATTGTCAAGCCATGGCCGTTTCGAGGGTGGGGTCTAGACTTCATCGGCCAGATTCACCCTCCTTCGTCAAAAGGGCATTGGTTCGTGTTAATGGCAACGGATTACTTCACTAAATGGACTGAGGCCGTACCTCTCAAGAACATGACTCACAATGAGGTACATGATTTTATTTTAAAGCACATCATACATAGATTCAGCATCCCTCAAACTCTTACTACAGATCAAGGTAGTTCATTTGTCTCTAAAGAAGTAAGGGACTTCGCCGAATACTATGGTGTTAGGTTGATAAACTCTTCACCTTACTATGCTCAGGCCAATGGTCAGGCCGAGTCTAGTAATAAGACCGTGATTAAGCTCATTAAGAAGAAAATTGAGGAGTTTCCTAAAAGGTGGCATGAGGTGCTTTCCGAGGTGTTATGGGCTTGTAGGATTGCAAAGCACGGTGCTACCAGGGTCAGTCCATATGAGTTGGTATATGGGCAAGAGGCCGTTCTGCTTGTAGAAGTAGATCTTGGCTCCTTAAGAGTGTTAAAGCAACACGGCTTATCGGTCGATGAATATGAAACTCTTCTAAAAGATAATCTAGAGGAAGTGACTGATAAGAGACTAAGGGCTTTAGAAGCCATAGAAATAGACAAGAAGAGAGTAGCTAAAGCCTACAATAAGAAGGTTAAACCAAAATCGTTTCAAATAGGAGACTTGGTATGGAAAACGATTTTACCCTTAGGCACGAAGAGTCCTAAATTTGGTAAATGGTCACCAAGTTTGGAAGGTCCTCTTAATATAGCCGAAATCGCTCTCGGCAATGCATACGTGTTGGAATCCATGCAGAGAGAGCGGTTTCGAAGAACTTTGAATGGTAGGTACTTAAAAATGTATTTCCCAAGTGTGTGGCAAACATCATGAAGGTGTAGAAAAGCCAATACGGATGGTATCGTCTTTAGCTCGTTGTGCTTTTAGTTCACTAGTTCACTAAAAGGCAGGGGGGCATGTGTTGATAGCAAAAAATGGCATTAATGGATAGATTGTCAGAATATCAATTTTGGTGATTTGGGCCGAAAATACACATGTCTAGTGTCTGTCCGAAGCCCTACAGGGCCGAAGTCCATTGAGATATGGGCTCCGAAAGCCTCTAGCCAGCCAATGGGCTTCGGCCGGGAAGCCTTCGGAGGCCCACGCTTCCGAAGCTTCGGCCCGAGGAGCAAGCCTCGGCGGGCCTGGCCGAAGCCCATGGTACCGAAGCTTCGGCCCGAGGAGCAAGCCTCGATGGGCCTGGCCGAAGCACACGCTACCGAAGCTTCAGCCCGAGGAGCAGGCCTCGACGGGCCTGGCCGAAGCCCACCTCGGCAGAGATAGAGTTGTTTGCGTCACCGGCTCAATCTCTATATCTATCTAGCCGGATTAATAGCAGATTAGATTAGGAGTTAACCCCCTATAAATAGAGAGACATGGCCAGCGTGGAGAACCCCCCCCCCCCAACTCAAACCAAACCAAAGCCAATGCTTTGATCGTATTTACTTTACCTTTATTTTCATGTACCTCTTCGTGGGTTTGCCTGGAAGCCCTTCGTCGGCCACTATGGAATAGTGGTAACCCTTGTTACTTCGCCTGTGAAGTATCCATTAATATACGTAATAGATTGTTATCGCCTTGTTACTTCGCCTGTGAAGTATCCGCTAATCTGCGTAATAGATTGCTACCTTCGCTACTAGTGAAACACTTAGCAAAATTCGGTCCTCAGGCCGAATTGGTACTTCGCATCATCTCTGTTGTAGGTTCGCACGTTCGGAGCCATTTCGTCGGAGGTGTCCGGAGCTGAGAGATCAGTTTCGGAGGTCCCCAGGACACCCTTCGGCCGGACTGCAGGCTCCGACAACAGGCTTCACCAGCATACTTCTTCGCCTTAGGCTTCGCCATGACCATATTTCGCATCGGACGAAGTTGCACTCGCGCATGGCCTTCGCGTCACTATTTTGTAGTTTGTTGTATCGGAGATCGCACGCCAAACCCTGCTGTTCGGAGGTGGTCACCACGTTCAGATCCGTTCAGAGTCCATCTTTGACCGGAACAGTCCGAACGCCGAAGCACCCTTTGGTGGAGTACTTCGCAACAGATGCCGAAGGTACCCTTCGGTGACCCCTTCGCACCAGACTTCGAACCAGACGGGCTCCGACTGGTTTGTTGATTTTATTCTATTTAAACTATCTTTTTCGGCTAATTGGATTATTCTGTGTAATCTGGTTGCCTGGCGACTCCACCCCCTTATCACTATTAAGGGTAGTCGGAACGCGACGTCGGTGCCACGTCACACTTAGGCTTGTCCCTAAGTATCCGTGCACTTTTGGATCGTCGAACTGACCCAAGTGCGGGGGCACGTTTCCATGTCAACAATCTATTACGTAGATTAACGGATACTTCACACGCGAAGTAACAAGGATTTCCACTGTTCCGAAGTGGCCGTCGGAGGACTTCCAGGAAAACCCACGAAGATTGCGAAAAGTAAAGGTAAAATAAAGGTACGGTTCAAAGCTAGGGCTTTGTGTTGATTTTTGTTGGGGGCCATTTCTGAACCGGCCTCACCCCTATATTTATAGGGGCTATACTTCTAATCTCTAAGCCTAATCTGATAGTATTTGGCTTAACAAAGTGTGGAGATAAAACTTAGCTAGAATCAAACTCAGCTTTATCTCTGCCCGAAGTGGGCCTTCGGCCAGGCCCACCGAAGCCTACTCCTCGGGCCGAAGCTTCGGCGGGGTGGGCCTCCGAAGGCTTTCGGGACGAAGGCTGCAGGCTTGCCAGAAGATTCCAAAGCCCATAGCCTGGTGGGCCTTCGGCCCTGTAAGGCCTCGGCCCAGACCGGGACATGTGTATTTTCGGCCCAAATTACCGAAATTTATATTTTGGCAATTTTAACAATTAATGCCATTTTTTGCTATCAACAGGATCTTTGACGTCCCTTTTTGTGGAGCACAGCTGACATGGCTGCAAAGTCGTAGGGATCCCCGAATGCATCGATGCCACCGAGAGGGAGGCACGGGGTCTTTGAGCTGACCGGGATGCTTTGGCCGCCGAAGCCATAAAGCTTCAAGAGTAGGCGGCCGAGGTCATGGGGTTCTAGGTATTGGCGATAGAAGTCGATGGTCTTTCAGCACGGTTGGTTGAGGTCGATGAACTCTGAGCACGGGCGGCCGAGGTGGACGGGCTCTAAGCGCAGGTGACCAAGGTCGATGAACTCTGAGCCTGG
Organism: Zizania palustris; assembly: GCA_019279435.1. NCBI lineage: Eukaryota > Viridiplantae > Streptophyta > Magnoliopsida > Poales > Poaceae > Zizania > Zizania palustris. The sequence goes on along the minus strand of JAAALK010000286.1, from coordinate 4,827,788 downwards.
GCTGCCGAAGTCGACGAGCTCCGACCATGGGTGGCCGAGGTCGATGAACTCCAAGCCTGGGTGGTCGAGGTCGAGGATCTCCATGCACGGATGGCCGAAGCTGAGGCCATTAAGGCTTAGAGGTCCAAGATGTACAAGACAATCTTAGACCTCTTAGCTTCGAACGAGAAGCTAAGGGCGTCACTGGCAAAGGATGAAGAGGAGGCGTCTGACGCCATAGGCACCCTCCATGATGTCTTGGAATGCTTCGGGACATCCTGCTCTTCATCCTTCAACGTCACGCGGGAGCCCCTAAGCCATCGACTAAGGTTTATCCAAGTTGCCGTGAAGATCATGGATGTCACGTAGCCAAATACGGGGAGCTCTCCGAGCGAGTGGCCGGCCTTGGCATCCTCCATCAGCTTGAGGCTGTCGGAGGCATCATTCCGGTGGTGGTGGGGATGGTCCCCATTGTCTTGGGGGGGCATCTCCTCACTCTGACTCCGCCCATGGTGAAGGCCTTGAAGGTATTCCAAGTGCCTTGGAAGGCCGAGGGCCCATCAGCGGTGAATACTTAGACGAACGAAGCTCATTGTATGAGTCTACCACGAGCATAACCCGCACCGAAGCCTGCCTCTTCCATTCTCCCTTCGAGCCCGAAGGTGTAGTTCCCTTAAGGCCTTTTCCTATAAAGTTAATATTGTAAGAAAGGGACTGCGACTTTATAAATGAAAACCTCTTTTGGAAATTTCTCAGTGTTTGGCTGACGCCTCGAACTTTGTGGTCGAGATGCTAGAAGCGAGGGAAGCTCTTCATCATTGGTGGGCTATTTTCGAAGCCCTTAGGTCCAGTAGATGTGCTCGCTCTATTGTACCTTATGATTGACAAGGAACCGTTATCCCTAAAATTTCACATGAAGTGTTTGCTTTCATAAAAGAGGAAGAGGAGGTGGGGGCTTCGTCATCTTCACTAGAGTCTATGGACTAGTCTGATGTGGAGCAGGCCGCTGATGAGTCATAGCCAGGAGGTCAACCTCTCTGGACTTGGGTGCAACTTCAAGAGGACTAGAGGTCTTGGAGAGCTTCGAAGAAGGCTAAGAAGGCTCAAGCTAGTTCTAAGGGAAAGGCCCTCGTAGCCCCTAGGGCTCTAGGAGTGCTAGGGGTTGGAGAGGGTTCGCAGAGTCGAGCTAGTCTATAGGATCAAAAGGGTTTCTGGTTTCTTCATGGGTTGGACACTGATTTCTCATAGGGCCTTAGGCATTTCTCGAACCTTATCCATGTTGTAATCATAGTTATAACATAAATGAAATTGGGTCACTCATTCTGTTTTGATGCTCCGAATTCATTTTCACCCCTTGCCCCTCCTTGCGGGTGGGTGGCTTGTCGGCTTCGCGCAATGACTTTTGTCATGATTCGGAGTGTATATTTCATGGTGGATACGCTTGGGCAATTTAGGATTTACACTCATGGGTGTGGTTCGAGTCGTTAGGTTTGGGATGTAGAGCATGGATGCTTCGATCCGATGGCTCAAAATCCTTAGTGTGGATGCTTCAAGCCGGTGGCTAGGAATCCTTGGTGTGGATGCTTCGAGCCAGTTGCTCGGAATCCGTAGTGTGGATGCATCGAGCCGGTGGCTCGGAATTCGTTGTGTATGCTTCGAGCCAGTGGCTCAGAATCCGTAGTGTGGATGCTTCGAGCTGGTGGCTCGGAATCCATAGTGTGGATGCTTCAAGCCGATAGCTCAGAATTCATCATGTGGATGCTTCAAGCCGAAGTCGATGGCTCAAGATCTGTAGTGTGGATGCTTCGAGCCGGTGGCTCGAAATCCTTATAGTGCATCCACTTTGGTAAAGGTTGTTTTGGGGAAGCATGGCTAAAAGGGGGCGGATTTTATTGCATAATAGTACATTGGTCATGATGACAATGATTCTATGTGAAGTATCATTTTAGATGCTCCACATGTCAGGTATGGTTTAGCTCTTCTCCTTCTAAGGTGGCAAATTTGAATGAACTGGGTCGACCTGAGCGGAGGATGATGAACGGGCCTTCCTGAAGGATATGCCCAAGAAAATTCCATGTATCGAAAGTTCCTATTATTTTCTTGTCTCGATACAGAGAGCAAATGTTTCTTCGGAAGTTCCGAGGAGCCGAAAGTTGCAATTCGGAATCGAGGAATTTTTGTACTGATCGGAAGTTCCAATATGGTATCAGAAGTTCTGAGGTGGGAAAAAACATATTTGATCTGTTGTGTGTCGTGCTGAATTGGGAGAACAAAAAAATACCTTGTCGGAAGTTCCGATCTAGGATCGAAACTTCCGATGTGGGGTATCAGATTGGATCTGTTACGAATAAAAATTATTTGTAACTAATTTGTGGGTTCCAATATGTGCATGACCCAGGGGGCTTTCAGCCCTATATAAAGAGAGGACGAGGAGGTCTTGGTATAAGGAATAAGCCTAGGTTTGACCAAGCCACCATAGACTCCTCTCCTCCCTTTCTTGATCTCAAACGTTGAGATCGAGTATCCCCGTCTCTAACGTGTGGTGCTAGCACGCTGTCGTGGGAAGCTCTCCATCCCTATATGTGTGGACTTCGTGGAGGCGTTGCTCCATAAACGACCATGAGGAAGGTGACTTCTTCATCGATTGGATCGGTGAGGAACGGCCAGGACAAAGCGAGGATAGGCTTGACGCGCTTCATCAACATCTTCTTCCGCTACACCTAGTGCGTCAAGTGCTAGAAGGTACCGATCTATGATCTCACACGCGGATGGGTCTTGGGTTTTAGGGCAGAAATTTTGTATTAGCCGGCTAGTGTAGCTCCCCTATTCCCCAATAGTGGTATCAGAGCCTGCGTGCATAGTGTTCGATCTAGATCCCTCATGTATGGAGATACATGGTGGAAAAAAGATTAGATCTGTTTCTATTCGCGGTGGATCGGAAGTTCTGATAGTTATCGGATGTTCCAATATTGAATAATAATTCGATACAGAAGGCAATTATTGCAATGTGGGATTCCGATATTGATTGGGAGTTCCGAGGATCGGATGTTACGATAACAGATCGGAAGTTCCGACCGGCGCGATTTTGGTAAACCGAGCCTGTTGACCTGGGTTTTTTAGATCTAGAATCCAATCACTTGTAGATTGATCGCCTAACTTTGTTTTCAGAGAATGACGTGACTGGGAAGGCCTTGGATAAATGTGATGTATGAGATGCATGCAATGAATGTAAATCAAATATGGAATGTGTTCCATGGTTATTTATAGCCAACGCCGATGTAAAATTTATTACGACTTGCATGTTGTTTTCGCGGTGCTTCAGCCCATGTAATTAGTATAGACTATGCGAGATGGACTAATAATCTTCATGGAGGTTGGGAACATGCACTTACTGATGGGAGCCATGGAGATGGAGATTGCCATGTGAAGAAGGCCATGGTATGTCACAGTTAATATGATTGCATGTGTTGCTTTCTTATGTTCCTATTATTCTATTCTTGCAAGTTTCATATGCGCTAGGGACGTTACAGTGCTAGAATAGTTTTTCGTCAGAAAATTAAGTGTTGATGCTCTTCCCAATAGCTGCAACCACCAAGGTTCGTGCTCATCAATAGTGGGTCTGCCAAAGCAAGGTGCTATCTTTCATCTCGACCAGTTGGGGCAGAAGTCGTACTTCTGCATGCATAGTATTGGTTCACTTGATAAGGCTATCAAAATGGTTTTGGGCATTGGAGCATAAGAGTTGGAGTCGAGCATTGGATTCTTCTCCAACGACAAGAGTAACATACGATGTGATTAGCAAGGAGTTGCTTACCTATGTCAACTAGCTTCTAGCAGTGATGCCAAAGCTCACTAGGAGATAGTGTGACCATGGATCTTGCACCACTATTAGTCATGAGAGGGAAAGTGACTGGTTTAGATAGTGGAACATCTTTTATTGTATAGAAGATAAACATTGCATAGTGCTAAACCTCGCATTTAATCTTTTGTAGATCATGGCACCTACTATGTCTACTGTTAAGAGCACTACAGTTTAAAATTTGCGATCTATTCTTGAATGAGAAAAATTGCCTGGAACAAATTTTGTGGACTAGTACTGAACCTTGAGAATTGTTCTAAAGCTAGAGAAAAAGGATTATGTTCTGGAGGAACCTAACCCTGACAGACCAGGATAGGATGCTTCTACAATAGATAAGCGTGCTGATGAGAAGCATGCTAGTGATTTTGTGAATGTCAGTTGTCTGATGCTTGCCTGCATGTCCTCTCAGTTTCAGAAATAGTATGAGGAATGTGATGATTACAATATGATCGTAGGTCTTAAGGGAATGTTTTAGGACCAGGCAAGGGCAGAGAGATACAATGTGTCTAATTGCTTGTTTGGTACCAGGCTAGCTGAAAGGCGCCCAATGAGCCCTCACGTGATCAAGATGATTGGTTGCGTAGAGACTCTAGATAGACTGGGCACTCCACTTGATCCATACCTCACTATTGATGTCATCTCTAGTCGCTCCCACTGAGCTTTGAGCCGTACATCATGAATTATAACATGATTGGACTAGAGAAGACAATAGTTGAGTTGCATGGGATGGTAAAAGCTGCTGAGGAGAGTATTAGGAAGACTCAGAACCATGTGATTGTTGTTCAGAAGGAGGGAAAAAAGAGGAGGAAAAAGGCTAAGACTACAGATGTGATTGTTGGCGCAAAAGATTACGCTAACAGGTTTCTGTAGAATAGAAACTAACAAACGAAGTGTTTGCGAAGAGAACTGTTCTAAGCCTCCGAAAGGATAATAACTTAGAATAGTTCGAATGTGTGTATTGAATAACTTGTATTCGGTCCCTATTACAGGGTAAAATGGGGGGTATTTATAGGCCCAAATGTTAAGGAAAAGACCTATTTACCCTTCTATTACAACCGACATAATGGAAACTATTCGGCTCCCTTAATAGGGCTAAAATGGTAAAAGACTAATCTAATGAGATAGAAGATAAGTCTTCCATCTTAGCTGGCAGAAAAGATCTTGAAAAGCCTTAGTTCGAAGATGTACTCCGAACCAATGCCTATCTTCGTACTTCGAACTTGACTCCGGGTATCTTCGAAGATGAACGTCTGGGAACCTTCGAATCTACTATCTGTCTTTATGTTGTTTCGGTAATAACCCCGAAGATGAGATATTTTCCCCCAACAGTAGCCCCTCGAATACGCTTCTCCGTTTAACCTGTAATGTTAGGAGAGTAGTATACGGAAGGAAAAGATAACCAAACATAGGGGTTATTGGATTTTAATTCATCTCCGAAATGTATGAAGATATAAACTCCGAATCAGTCTTAGGATAATTGCTTTTCGAACTATCTTAGAACCGACTCAAGAAGTTCGAAAGTCTTTTAGACTTAGAGAAAATAGCCGTTAGCTTTCTGTTTCTAACGGAAACTGTAGAATGCGTTAATTTTGGAGAAAAGTAACGGCAGGAATGCGAAACGACATGGACAAACGGTAAAAAAGTAAAATCTAGGTTATAAATAGAAGGCCTAGAACTTACCCGGTTACCTTTTCACCGCTTTCTCACAATCAAACACCTTTTGAGCCCTTTGAGTTCTTGAGCCCTAGCCTCCAGTTTCTTCAAAGCAACCCAGTGACTGCAACGGCGAAGACCAAAGGTGCAGGACCTTCAGCTTTGGCTAGGCAGCAGGCCGCAGCTGCAGCAGCGGCGGCAGCAATGGCGACGGCACCTCTGGCATCTGCAGCGACATCCGTGGCGGCAAGAGGGAGAAATCCCCAAAATGTCGATGATCAAGGTCTCTGCCCGCCGTCAACAAAATACTTGGATCAATCTTTCCAATTGGGGCCTTCTACCTGCAAGAGAGAGTCATTGGCAATCGTAGTAGAAGGGAAAATTAGTACTAGAGTGATGATTCGCAAGCCCGGGAAAGAGCTTATTCCGTCACCAAGGCCCGGAGAAGTGGTTGTATTCGAAGCCTTCTTCGAAGCCGGCTTGGGCCTTCCTGCAGTAGATTTCCTAGCGGAGGTACTCGATCTATTCCATGTCACCCTCCCTCAATTATCTCCGAATGCAGTAGCTAGACTAGCTATCTTCGAATGGGCATTGAGAGCCGAAGGTTGTGAGGGGAGGGCAGAGATCTTCGCTGCACTTCATAGAGCAACATGCCAACCAAAGACCTTCGTAGGCTCCAGAGGTGAAAAAGTAGTAGTAGCCTTCGGTAGTATCAACTTTAGGCTTCGAGATGAGTATGCTCTTCAGTTTCCTGCCAAGGCCATCAATGCCAGATGGTATACTGATTGGGTTCTGAGATGGTTTTATGCCGAAGTTGGGGCAAGCAGTCCTCTGGCCGGACCCCTTAAAGAAATCCAATTCCGGAAGGAAGCCTTAGTGCAGCCTAACGAAGGTCAGCTCGAAGCCCGCGTCAACCTGCTTCAGAAGATTAGCTGAAGGTTAAGCATGCGAGACTTAGCCGAAGAATTCCTCGGTCTGCAAATTTCTCCGCTGATGGCCAACTGGCCTATCATCTTCGAAGAGGATTCGGAAGGCGGTCTTCGAAAAAATTGCTTCAACTTCGAGCCCTGCAGGTAACTTCGAAGACAATATGTATTATGCATATTCATTCGAAGAAAAATTAACTTGATTTATTTTTCTTTTTTAGCTTCTTCAGCCCCTGTTACTTCGGAACAAATCATAAGGGCTTCGGAGAATATTTTGGGTGCTCCAACTCCGACCGAAAAAGAATGGAGAGTCAAGTTAGTCGGAAGTTGGGAAAGGTTTAACAGAGTGTGGGGTATGCTGGGAATCACTCCGCCCCCTCTGATGGATTGGGTGCCTTCGGAGAAAGGACCCAAGAAAAGGAAAGCCGAAGCTGGAGCTTCGAGTTCTGCAAAGACTCCGGTGAAGAAGGTGGCTAAAAAGCCTAGAAAGCCTGCACCTCCGAGCCCAAGATCCTCAACCTCCGGTTCTAAGGAGGATGAAGGTAAACTATTAGTGAGGTTGATTGATGAAGATGCAGCTCAAACATATATTCACATTGAAGATACTGCAGGTATGACGGAGTCTCAGGCTAATATTGAAGAAGTGAGAACTCCGGATGCTCAAGAGGAAGAGCAAATCGAAGCCCCTGTGGGTGAAGGTGAAGTTGAAGTTGCTACAACTTCAGTTTTGGATGAAGGGAGGACTGCGCAAGGAGATACTCCGGCAGTTGAAGTTTTAACTTTGGATTCAGACGAAGACCTCACCTTTGATCCTCCGAGCAGTCCGATGCTCGATCGCCCCCAAAATGTTGAAGGTAAACTTCGCATAATTCTCTTATTCTTTTCTGCAAAATTATACAATGTATAATACCTTTGCTTTTGCAGAGCCCTCTTCTGTAGAAGTACGTCACGAAGATCCAATTCAAGGGCCTTCGACAACTTCGGAGCTGCACCCGGAAGTCGCTCAACAGGGGCCTGGAAGGGGTAAAAGACATATAGAACCTCTCCCTGCTCAAGGATCAACTTCGTCTGAATCAACAGATGAAAGTCGATCTACTGAAGGGGGGCCATCTACTGAAGCTCCAAGAACCTCAGCAGAACGCTCCGGAGCTTCGCCAAGCAGGGATGACCAAGAAGCTTCGGCAATGCTCCCTCTTTTAACTCCTTTTTTGGAACAAAGAACCGTGCTTCGGACTCTGCTCAAACCTTTAGGTCGAGTCAGTCGCGAAGTCGGGGAGACAGAGCTGGTAGCTATTTTAAGCAGGGCGAAGAGTTCGAAGCTAAACGTTGCCATGGAACGAGCAGCCTACCAGGTACGGAACACCTTCGAAACAATAGCGAATTATACATGGATAATTTCTTACTTCGATTTTTTCTTTTCTTAGCAAGCGGTCTTGGCCCGCGCTGCAACTTTATCGGGCGAGCATGAAATTGCTCAACTTCGGGAAGAAAATGAAGCTCTTCAGCGCAACTTATCATTCTCTGAAGCTAGAGTAGCTCAAATGGATAATATGATTTCAACAGAACGCAGGGCCAGACAGGGCTTGGAGGCTGCAAATAAGGAGCTCGAAGCAGAAAGGATCGTGCTTCGAGCGGAAATCGAAAGGGTGCGGTTGGAGCATGCTAATGCGGGGTCCGAGCTTGTTAGGCTCCAAGAGGAAGCTAGCCAACTCCTAAATCAAAAGAATACTTTAACTACGGAGAATGCTAGGCTTTCCGGAGTTCTAGAAGAAACGACTTCGAGCAAGGATGCATTAATTGAAGAAAATCTTAAGTCTGAGAAGGTAGCTACGGAGATCATAGAACAAATGCTAGGTGTTCTGGAGTACTTCGGTACTACTGGATCACTTCCTTCAGATGACAACGTCACTCTCCTGCGCCAGTTAAAAAGGATCCAAGGAGCAGCGAAGCAAATGAAGACGGCGGGCATTCGTTACGGAGAACTCTCCGGACAAGTGTCTGCCATCGGACTACTTCGTTACTACGAGGACTTGGGCCGAACAATCACTCCGAGCGCAGAGGGCTCTATTACCTTCGACGACGAGTGGCTTCTAACTCCTTCCGAAGGCGTGACTGCTGCCTGGCGAGCCTTTCAAACCTCATGGAGATCCGAAGGTCGTTCCGCGATCAAGGCTTGGATCGATGAAGGCCAACGCCAGAAGCAAGTTCGGAACCAAGCTTCAAGCAGTCAGCCTCCTCCGAACCCGCAGGTTTAGGAATAATTTAGGATTTTTGACTATGTAAAGCTTCGTGTTTATGAACCTTTATCAATGAAAATTTGTTTATCATATTTTTAGGCTTTGTCTCATACGGAAGATATCGAAGTGTTAGAAATTAACGATGAACTTCGCTCATTATGGAACACCTTCGAACTTCTATAGACTTACAAGCGTCCTCGATTTCTAATTCCTTGAGATGACTCCGGCGTAATTGCGCCCGAAGTAATCAAAGATGTATTGTCTTATATTAAAGAGGAAGAAAAAGAGGTTAACGTAAACACTTCGTCTTCTGAAGACACTATTTGGTCTGAAGACGAAGATGAAGTTCAAAATAAAAGATCTGAAGATCTTAGAAGCTGGGAAAGAAGCCCCGAACGGCTTCGAACTTGGGCCGAGCTTCAGCAAGAACAGAAGGATTTTAGAGCTTTGAAGGGGAGCAAGAGAGTTAAGCGCAAAGTTATTAGAACTCCCGGCGCTGGAACTAGTCGTTCCACTCCTAGCTCTAGAGACCGAAGAGGTCTTCGGTTCCTTCTTGGTATAGATACCAATTTTTCATAATGTAATCTGTAAACACATTCGTTTGAATAATGAATACCGATTTAAAATTGTCTCCATATTTACTAGCCCCTCTTTGGGTATAAGCAACTTCAAAATGTATTCAAAGATGGTTATGCGCAAAGAAAAACTTCGGAGTACAATTTTTTGGGGGTTCGGAGCCCCTCTGCAATTTTAAAGATCTTCTAAAATCTTATAAAATGTCTTCGACTATTTGCAGTCGGAAGAAAGGCAATTTAGTACCTTTGTTTTATGAAAGAAATCACTTGAGATAACTTTCAAGATACTTTGGACTGTGTTAACAGATATTCGAAGCTCATGGCTCAAATTCTGTTTTGCTTTAGCCACCTTCGGCTTATTTTTGTGATCTCTGTCGAACCAATGGTTCGGAGTTTGCAATGGTCTCTTTGGACTCTTTTTACGGATGTCTACCAGCCAATGGCTTGGACTCCGTATATTTTGGCCACCTTCGGCTCTTTTTTGTGGAAGTCTACCAGCCAATGGCTTGGACTTCGCAGGTTTTGGCCACCTTCGGCTCTTTTTACGGAAGTCTACCAGCCAATGGCTTGGACTCCGTAGGATGTGGTTTTGGGCTCTTTTACGGATGCCTACAAGCCGGTGGCTCGGGCTCCGGATTATGTCAGCCCCCACGTCGGAAGCTTCGAACTTGCAGGTTCGAAGTCCGAAAATACAACCCAGCTTCATGACACTTCCCTCTCGGTCGACCCCGCGGTTCCAGTGCGTCCACTCGGAAGCTGGAAGTCTATGAGGGGAAGGCACTATCAGGATCATATGCTTTATTAATTTAGAAGATGATTACAAGCGAATTACAAGGAGCCCTTATGCGAAGTATCGCTTTAGGTGCTCCGCATGCCAAGTATGTGCTAGCTCTTCACCTTCTAAATTAGCTAACTTAAAAGAACCAGGGCGTCCTGAACGGACAATTAGGTATGGACCTTCCCATTTATTCCCTAACTTCCCTGGTGCTACAATGCTTCGTAGAACAAGATGACCCGGTCTTAGTTCATTGAGCTTAACCTTCGGGTCAAACCAAGCCTTTGTTTGTTGATGATACTTTGATAAATTTGCTACAGCTCGAAGTCTTGTTTCTTCTGATAAATCCAGTGAAGCTTGTCGTTCTTCTTCAATGTCCGGTTCGGTGCTGCGAAATGATCCTCCTTTGAGCTCCGTTGGAGTCATAGCTTCATCTCCGAATAGTAGTCTGAACGGAGTAAAACCTGTGGACCTTGTTTGCGTAGTCCGAATGGACCACAAAATCTTCGGAAGCTCTTCGGTCCACAGTCCCTTTGCTAATCCTACTATTCTTTGATTTAGCCCTGATAAAATATTTCCATTGGCTCGCTCTACGGCTCCATTAGACTGAGGATGCCTCACTGCAGCAAAACATAACTGAATGCATAGATCTTCGCAAAACTTCCTGAAGGGTTCTGCGTCAAACTGTGTTCCATTATCAACTGTGAGGTATCTAGGCACTCCGAACCGGCAAATGATGTTATTCCAGAAGAATTTTTGTACATTGTTCGAAGTGATAGCTGTTAAGGGTTCTGCTTCCACCCACTTAGAAAAATATTCAATAGCTACCACTGCGAACTTCAGATTTCCCTTAGCTACTGGAAAGGGACCAATTAAATCCATACCCCATCTGGCCATAGGCCATACCGGAGCAATGACTTGAAGAGCTGTTGGTGGGCGATGACTCCGTCGACCCATCCACTGGCATCCTTGACAAGTGCGGACTAAACTCTCCGCATCAGCTATTATTGTAGGCCAATAAAGCCCCTGGCGAAGTGTTTTTCCTGCCAAAGCTCTGGGGGCTAAATGGCTACCACAAAGGCCTTCATGAATTTCTCGAAGAATTTCTTGGCCTTCGGCTTGAGATATACATCGGAGTAGAGGGGAACATACTCCGGCCTTGTATAAAATACCGTTGATTATTTGATAATTTCTGGCTCTAAGCTTTAATCTTGACAGCTGTGGCTCTTCGGGCAAATTTGTTCCTCCCTGTAAAAGTTCCATGATTGAATTTTTCCAATCTGCACTAGGAATGCAAAGAATCTCCGCCGAGGGAATTTGTGGCACCGAAGGTATATTGAGCTCCTCATAGAAAGCTTCTCCGGGCACATCCACAGCTCCGGCTGCAGCTTTTGCTAAGATGTCCGCTTGCACATTTTCTGCTCTTGGTATACTCCGAATGGAAATACCCTTGAAGTGTGCTTCGATTTTACGGATTTCTTCTAAGTACTTTGCAAGCTGTGGATGCCGAACTTGGAAAATTTTATCTACGTGCCCTGCTACTATCTGAGAATCTGTCTTTATAATAATTCTTGTAGCCCCTAGAGCACGTGCTTTTCGGAGTCCCAATAAAATTCCTTCATACTCCGCTATATTATTGGTAGACTTAAAGTTGAGTCTTGCGGAGTACATTGCTCTTTGCCCTGAAGGCGAAATTAACACTGCTCCAATGCCTGCTCCGGATGCTTGGAAAGCCCCATCGGAGTAAACAATCCAAACTCCGTCACTTTACTTCTCCGGAACCAAATTTGCAGGTGGAGTCCATTCTGCTACAAAATCTGCTAGGACTTGCGATTTGATTGCTGTCCTTGCCAAGAAAGATATGCCGAAGGGTGCTAGATCAACTGCCCACTTCCCAATCCTTCCAGTGGAATCCTTACTTCGGAGCATATCTCCTAAAGGATACGAAGTTGGTACAATTACATTATGTGCCAAAAAATAATGTCTTAGATTCCTCGAAGCCATTATCAGAGCATAAACGAACTTCTCAAGTTCGGAGTATCTTGTCTTAGCTCCTGATAATGCTTCGGATACAAAATAAACAGGATTTTGGGCCAACTTCCCATTGAAATCCACTTCTCTGACAAGGACTGCGCTGACAGCAGAACCTGTAGCTGCAAGGTAAAGGAGTAGGGTTTCGTCCGCAGTAGGCACCGTGAGTGTAGCAAGATTACTGAGATACTCTTTACCATCTTTAACAATGACCTTCGTTGCAATTTCTCCCTCAGGACTTGGTCTCGGAAAGGACTTCTTCGAAGCTTCGGAGGAGGCTGAAAAAATTTCTTCATTATCTTGTACATTGTTTACTTGTCTTGGATCAAGAGGGGGACCATGACCATATTCCGCCCTCCGAGCAATGGCTTGATCTCCGAAGACTGTAAGGACTCTTGCTTGTGTGGGCATCTTCATGCACAAATAATTGTGATGCGCCACAGCTCCGAACTGGTTTAGCATGCCTCTTCTGAAGATAACGTTGTAAGCATACGGGGCATCTACAACATCGAAGATTACTTCCTCAGTCCGGGCCAATAAACCTTCTCCGAAGGTAACTTCCAGGCCTATCTGGCCAAGTGCATCAAGCGGAGGTCCTGCGAAGCCTTGCAAAGGACGAGCCGCTGGAAGGAGATGCTTCCTGGAAATGCACAATTGATCGAAGGCTTGAACAAAAATGATATCTGCCGAACTGCCTCCGTCGATCAACACCCTTCGAACTTTAGTGCCCGCAATATCAGCAGTGATAACCAATGGGTCTGCATGCGGGAACTTAATACCAGCTGCATCCTCCGCAGAAAAGGATATCGGCACATGAGACCACTCCGGCATTGCAGCTGCAGACGACGAAGTCCCAATATGGCCTACTTCTCTGACGTAGTCTCTTCGCTGCCTCTTCGACATGCTTCCGAGGGTACCTCCTACGGAGATGGGGAGAACTACTCTCTTCCCTCGATCTTGGCCATCCTCTTGCTTCGGAGGTGGCATAACATTGGCCACCGGAGGGTGTCTTGCAGCATCAAAGTTTTCTATCCGCGCCACAGCCTGGACCGGCTCTTGGCGCGTTGCAGTTGGAATTCGGTCGGTAGTACCTCGACCCGAAGTTCTCTCTAGGTATTCTCCCCTTAGGGTAAGTATAGCCTTGCAAGTATCAGTTGCATGGCTTCGATTTTCTCCATGGATGCAGCAGAAAAGGGTCTGGCCCTTGCCAGCCGTTTTCCCTGGCGGCCTCCAGCCGCTGGTCTTGTTCCCCGAAGACTGTGGAGCTCTCTGTGTAAACTTCTGTGGGGGTGCAATATTCATGACTTCAGAACGAGGGTGCTTTTGCCCTCTTCTCCGATCATGCTGAACTTCGAAGACTGGTTCCTGCGGCTGTGCCGAAGTTTTCACTTCCACTTTAACTTCTTACAATATGGACGAAGTAGCGGCAGTCCTTCGAAGCCAACCCTCTTCTGACCTCGCATACTCCTCGAAGTATGACATCAACTGAGAGACCGAGGAGATGCTTTTCCGATGAAGCTTATCCAAGAGGCCTTGATGAGTGACACCTTCTCGAGCTGCATCAACTACCGAAGCGCTTAAAATATTGCCTCAATGTCTCTCCGGGGAGCTGTTTCACCTGGAAAGGCTTCCTGTTGACATGGGAGGCACGAAGGTGCCTTGAAAATTGCTTATAAACTTCTTCTTCAGCTGAGACCATGAATTAATTGATCCTGGCTTCAAGGACCAGAACCACCTTAATGCCACTCCTTGAAGAGCTAAGGGGAAGCACTTAGCCATGGTGTCTCGAACTCCTCCGCTAGCTTCAATTGCTAGGGCATAAGAACGAACAAACTCTCCGGGATCTTCATCTCCAGCATACTTACAGAGCTTCGAAGTTTTGAACTTTGGATCAAAGCGAACTTTCTGCAGCTCAGGATGCAGCGGAGATTCATTATCGAAGGAGGCGTTCTCCGGGGCTTCGGGATAATCAAGATCGTCGTCTTCGGGCACTTCTGGGATAGTTGGGATGGCTTGAGAGCGAAGCCTGTTCGCAGCTTCCTGTCGCCACCTTGCTACCTCAGCTTGAAGGTTGGCCATTTGAGTGGCCATATCTCCAAGATTGTCTTCATCTCCTCCGGAAGGATCTTCCGGGTCTTGAGAGCTAGTAGGATCAGTTCGAATTGGGATGGAAGGTGGAGGAGGAACTCCGGGTGGTCGAAGTATGGAGGGGGTTGGCGGAGAAGCTTCGTATGTTCGAGGGATAGAAGCCCCTTCCGGAGTTTGCGGAGGGAATGTCGAAGGGCCTCCGACTTCAACCGTATCAAATGGTATCTCTCCGGAGATCCGAGAAGACCTCCGAGTGGGATTGCGGGGTGCGCTCCGCTTAGGAGGCATGATGTAAGAAGTTGGTAGAGAATGAAGTTTTTCGGACTAGGTTCCCCACGGACGGCGCCAATTGTTGGCGCAAAAGATTACGCTAACAGGTTTCTGTAGAATAGAAACTAACAAACGAAGTGTTTGCGAAGAGAACTGTTCTAAGCCTCCGAAAGGATAATAACTTAGAATAGTTCGAATGTGTGTATTGAATAACTTGTATTCGGTCCCTATTACAGGGTAAAATGGGGGGTATTTATAGGCCCAAATGTTAAGGAAAAGACCTATTTACCCTTCTATTACAACCGACATAATGGAAACTATTCGGCTCCCTTAATAGGGCTAAAATGGTAAAAGACTAATCTAATGAGATAGAAGATAAGTCTTCCATCTTAGCTGGCAGAAAAGATCTTGAAAAGCCTTAGTTCGAAGATGTACTCCGAACCAATGCCTATCTTCGTACTTCGAACTTGACTCCGGGTATCTTCGAAGATGAACGTCTGGGAACCTTCGAATCTGCTATCTGTCTTTATGCTGTTTCGGCAATAACCTCGAAGATGAGATATTTTCCCCCAATAGTGATCTCTAGTGTGAAGTCTAAATCGATTGGAAAGTCTAGGTCTCGTCCTACCAACTCTGATTTGTGCCACCATTGCCACAAGCTTGGGCATTTGAAGCACAATTGCAAGGTGTACCTAGAACAACAGAAGAACAAGAATGGAAGTGGGACTTTTGCTTCAGGTATTAATGTTATTGAAATTAATCTTGCTACTCGTCCAAATGATTCATGGGTATTTGATTCCGGATCGATGATTCATACTTTCAAATCACTATAGGGGCTGAGTAGAGTAAGAAAGTGTGCAAGTGGTGAGCTAGATATTCGCATTGGGAATGGTGCAAAGGTTGCAACATTGGTCGTCGGCATTTATTCACTGTCACTACCGTCAAGACTATTTTTGGAGTTAAATAATTGTTATTTCATTCCTCCTTAGGCAGAAACATTATCTCTATTTCATGTTTAGAGGAAGATGGTTTTGAATTCGTAATAAAGAACAAGAGTTGTTCAATATTTTCGAATGGCATGCTCTATGGTGTTTGTCCATTAGTGAATGGATTGTATATTCTGAGTCATGATGATGCACACATTTATAACATTAGTTCTAAGAAACAATGACTCGATGATTTGAATCCCACCTACGTCTAGCATTGTCGTTTGGGTCATATAAATGAGAAGCGCGTACAGAAGCTCATTTGTGATGGACTTTTGGAGTAATTTGATTTTGAATCATATGTGTTGGGGGAAAATATTCCATCCTCAGGGTTATTTCAGTAACAAGACAAAGGCAGGCGATTGAATCAAAGGTATCCAGCATTTATCTCTGGGGATGCATTGAATCAAGTTCGAAGTATGAAGATGGACTCTAGTTCGGAGTATATCTTCGAACTTAGACTCTTCCGAGAGCTTCTTTGCCAGCTAAGATGGAAGACTTATCTTCTTTCTCATTAGATTAGTCTTTTACTATTTTAACCCTATTAAGGGTACCGAATAGTTTCCACTATGTCGGTTGTAATAGAGGGGTAAAAGGGTCTTTTCCTTAATGTTTGGGCCTATAAATACCCCCCGTTTTACCCTGTAATAGGGACCGAATACAAGTTATTCAATACACACTTTCGAACTATTTTAAGCTATTATCCTTTCGGAGGCTTGGAATAGTTTACTTCACAAACACTTCGTTTGTTAGTTTCTAATCTTCAGAAACCTGTTAGCGTAATCTTTTACGCCAACAGTTGGCGCCGTCCGTGGGGAACCTAGTCCAAAAAACTTCGTTCTCTACCAAGTTCTCAAACCATGCCTCCTAAGCGGAGTGCAGGTGGTAATCCTGTTCGAAGGTCTCCTCGGACCTCCGGAGCAAGATCTTCAGACACAGTTGAGGTCGGAGGACCTTCGATGTTTCCTCCACCTCAAACTCTGGAAGGGATTCCCCTTCCTCGAGCATACGGAGTTCCTCTGCCAACTCCATCTATACTTCGGCTAGCCGGAGTCCCTCTTCCACCTCAAGTTCCACTTCGAACCGATCCCTATAGTTCTCAAGACCCGGAAGATCCTTCCGGAGGAGATGAAGACGGTCTTGGTGATATGGCCGCTCAAATGGCCAGTCTCCAAGCTGAAGTAGCAAGGTGGCGGCAAGAAGCCGCGAATAGGCTTCGTTCTCAGCTCACCCTAGTCATCCCTGAAGTGCCCGAAGATGACGAACTTATTTATCCCGAAGCCCCGGAGAACGCTTCTTTCGACACTGAATCTCCGCTGCATCCTGAGTTGCAGAAAGTGCGCTTCGACCCTAAGTTCAAAACTTCGAAGCTTTGCAAATATTCCGTAGATGAAGATCCTGGAGAGTTCACCCGTTCTTATGCATTAGCAATTGAAGCCAGTGGAGGAGTGCGAGATACTATGGCCAAATGTTTTCCCCTGGCCCTCCAAGGAGTGGCTTTGCGGTGGTTCTGATCTCTGAAGCCAGGATCAATCAGTTCATGGGGGCAGTTGAGGAAGAAGTTCGTGAGTAACTTTCAGGGTACCTTCGTACCCCCAATGTCAACAGGAAGCCTTTTCCAGGTGAAGCAGCTTCCCGGAGAGACCTTAAGACAGTATTTCAAGCGCTTCGCTCATACGAAGTCACAAATTCGAGGGTTATCTACGTCTTCGGTAGTTGACGCAGCTCGAGTGGGAGTTATTCATGTAGGCCTCCTTAATAAACTTCACCGGAAAAATATATCTTCTGTTTCTCAGTTGATGTCTTATTTCGAAGAGTATGCAAGGTCAGAAGAGGGCTAGCTTCAGAGAACTGCTGCAACTCCGTCAATAGTGCAAGAAGTTAAGTTGGAAGTAAAAACTTCAGCACAGCCGCAAGGGCCTAGCTTCGAAGTTCAGCATGACAGGCGTCGGGCGCAAAAGCATCCTCGTTCGGAAGTTTTGAATATTGCACCCCCGCAGAAGTTTACCCAAAGGGCTCCGCAACCTTTAGGAAGCAAGACCAATGGCTGGAGGCCGCCAGGGAAACCGGATGGCAAAGCCCAGGCCTTTTTCTGCTGTATCCATGGTGAAAATCGGAGTCACGCCACTGATGCGTGCAAATCTATACTTGCCTTGAGAGGAGAGTACTTGGAAAGAACTTCGGGTAGAGGCACTACTGACCGAGTTCCAGCTGAAGTGCGTCCGGAGCCTGTCCAGGCTGTGGCACGAATAGAGAAGTTCGATCCGGCAAGACGCCCTCCGGTGGTCAATGTTATGCCACCTCCGAAGCAAGAAGAGGGGCAAGATCGAGGAAAAAGAGTAGTCCTCCCCATCTCCGGAGGAGGGACCCTCAGAAGTATGTCAAAGAGGCAGAGAAGAGAATATGTTAGAGAAGTGGGCCATATTGGAACCTCTTCATCTGCAGTAGCTATGCCCGAATGGTCCCATGTGCCAATATCTTTTTCCGCAGATGATGCAGCTGGTATAAAATTCCACATGCAGACCCACTTGTCATCACTGCCGACATAGCAGGAACTGAGGTTCGAAGAGTGCTAATTGATGGAGGGAGATTGGCGGATATTATTTTTGTCCAAGCCTTTGATCAACTTTGCATCTCTAGAAAGCATCTTCTCCCAGCAGCCCATCCTTTACAAGGCTTTGCAGGACCCCCTTTTGACGCCCTCGGCCAAATTGGCCTAGAAGTTACTTTCGGAGAGGGGTCACTGGCCAGGACAGAGGAAGTGATCTTTGATGTTGTGGATGCTCCATATGCATACAATGTCATCTTCGGAAGAGGCATGTTGAATCAATTCGGAGCTGTGGCGCATCATAATTACCTCTGTATGAAGATGCCCACACAGGCGGGAGTTCTCACTGTTTTCGGAGATCGGGCCATTGGGCGAAGAGAGGAGTATGGTCATGGCCCTCCTCTTGATCCGAGACAGGTGAATAACGTGCAAGATAACTCGGAGGATTTCCTCGCTCCCAATGAATCTTCGAAGAAATCCTTCCCAAGGCCAAGCCCCGAAGGAGAAATTGCAACGAAGGTTATTGTCAAAGATGGCAAGGAATATTCATTTCAATTTGGTAAAGACTTGCCTCCAGAAGTTGCTACTTCCTTAGAGAAAGTAGTTGTGGAGAATTTAGATGTCTTTGCTTGGTCTGATGAAGACATCACTGGAGTCAGTCGGGACATTATTGAACACAGTCTACTTGTGAACCCGAAGGCTCGACCTGTTCGGCAAGGACTCCGGAAGTTGTCTACGGAGAGAGCTATCCTTGCTAAAGACGAAGTTGAAAAGTTGCTGAAGGCTGGGATTATCAGAGAAGTGGCCCATACGGAGTGGTTAGCCAACCCAGTCTTCGTTAAGAAGAAATCTTCCGGGAAGTGGCGCATGTGTATTGATTTTACATCCCTGAATAAAGCATGCCCCCGCGACCCCTACCCCATGCCCCGAATTGATCAATTGGTCGACTCCACTCCCGGTTCGAAGTTATTAATCTTCCTCGACGCATACTCCGACTATCATCAAATCTGGTTAAAGCGCGAAGATGAAATCAAGACAAGCTTCGTAACTCCTTCAGGAGTCTTTTGTTATGTAAGAATGCCCTTTGGCTTAAGAAATGTCGGGGCTACTTTTTCGAGTTTAATTGCTAAGGCTCTAGTTCATCAATTAGGTCGCAATGTAGAGGCCTATATGGATGATATTGTAATAAAGAGTACTTTAAAGCACCAACATAGCCTAGACTTAGCATAAACATTCAATAGCCTTCGGGCATGTGGGATCCGTCTTAACCCCGAAAAATGTATCTTTGGGGCGCAGGCTGGAAAATTGTTAGGGTATCAAGTTTCAAGCAGAGGGATCGAAGCTAGCCCCACTCAGATAACTGCGTTGCAAAGGATGGCTCCCCTAGAGAATTTAAAGCAAGTGCAAAAGCTGACTGGTCGTCTTGCACCACTTAGCAGGTTTTTGGCAAGGTCCGCGGAGAGAAGTTTGCCCATCTTTAAAGCATTGAAAGGGTCCGAAGATTTTGCATGGACACCGGAGTGTCAAAAGAGCTTGGAAGATATTAAGAATTATCTCAGTAACCTTGCTACACTCACAGTGCCTGTTGCGGACGAAACCCTACTCCTCTACCATGCAGCTACTGGCTCTGCTGTCAGTGCAGTCCTCGTTAGAGAGGTTGATTTCAACGGGAAGTTGGTACAGAATCCAGTTTATTTTGTGTCCGAAGCATTGTCCGGAGCAAAAACAAGATATTTCGAGCTTGAGAAATTTACTTATGCTCTGATAATGGCTTCGAGGAAGCTAAGGCATTATTTCTTGGCACATAATGTAATTGTACCAACTTTGTATCCTTTGGGAGATATGCTCCGAAGTAAGGATTCCACTGGAAGAATTGGGAATTGGGCTATTGAGTTAGCACCCTTCGGCGTATCCTTTGTGGCAAGAACAACAATTAAGTTGCAAGTGTTGGCGGACTTCGTGGCAGAGTGGACTCCCCCTGCAGCATGGGCTCCGGAGAAGCCAAGTGAAGGGATTTGGACTATTTACTCTGATGGAGCTTTGCAAGCATCTGGAACAAGTGTCGGAGCTGTGGTAATTTCACCTTCAGGGCAAAAGGCAATGTACTCCGCAAGACTCAACTTTAAGTCTACCAATAATACAACGGAGTATGAGGGAATTTTATTGGACTTCGAAAGGCACGTGCTCTAGGGGCTACAAGAGTTGTTATTAAGACAGATTCTCAGATTGTAGCAGGGCACGTAGACAATAGTTTCCAAGTTCGACATCCACAGCTTGCAAAGTACTTAGAAGAAATCCGAAAGATCGAAGCAGCATTTAAAGGGATTTCCATTCGGAGTATACCTAGAGCAGAAAATATGCAAGCTGACCCCTTAGCAAAAGTTGCAGCTGGAGCTATGGATATACAAGAAGAAGCTTTTTATGAAGAACTAAGTACACCTTCGGTGCCACAAATTCCTGCTGCGGAAGTCCTTTGCATTCCAAGTACAGATTGGCGAAGTTCAATCATGGAATTGTTGCAAGGAGAAGCAAATATGTCCGAAGGGCCACAACTTTCGAGGTTAAAGCTTAGAACTCGGAATTATCACATAATCAACGGTATTTTATACAAGGCCGGAGTATGCTCCCCTCTGCTCCGATGTATATCTCAAGCCGAAGGTCAAGAAATTCTTCGAGAAATTCATGAAGGACTTTGCGGTAGTCATCTGGCCCCTCGAGCTTTGGCAGGAAAAACACTTCGTCAGGGGCTTTATTGGCCTACAATAGTAGCTGATGCGGAGAGCTTGGTCCGCACTTGCCAAGGATGTCAGTGGATGGGACGAAGAAGTCATCGCCCACCAACAGCTCTTCGAGTCATTGCCCCAGTATGGCCCATGGCCAGATGGGGCATGGATATTATTGGTCCCTTCCTAGCAGCAAAAGGAAATTTGAAGTTCGCAGTGGTGAGGAGCCATGCTAAATAGCGTGGGCCTCATGGCTCCAGATGTGATGAGTCATTGTCAACGATAGTCAAAGAGGACTGAAAAGAGAGAGAAGATCTACTGCGTCATGGGCCACGTGTGACTCAGGTACACGGGCAGCAAGCAACTGTCGGGCAGAGGAGGCTACGAAGTTGGGCTGGCCCAATCCAGGTACATGGGCCAGAAGCAGCAGAAGACCCACTGGGCTGTTGACAAGGATTGACTCAGGTACACGGGCGGTGAGTGATTGCCGGGCTAAGAGAGTTGTGGAATCGGGCCGGCCCAATCTGGGTACCTGGTGCAAAGTCGGTGGAGGCTTTGTTAGTTTTGGCGCAAAACTGACAACCGTTGATTCTGTATCAGACTGTCCAGAAGAGAAGTCGTAGTCGCTACGAAAGCTTAGCTTCCGGATAAGTCATCTGTATCTCTAGGCCCACAGTCAGTCAGTCGTGTCTGTAAAAATTCCTAAGGGCAGTTGATTCTTTTCCTTTATTTTTAGTCTGTAAAAACCCTAAGGGGTTGGTGGAATATTCTAGGTCATTGGGCAACCTATAAATAGGGCCCCAATCCCTAGGGTTGGACTACCCTTCCAGAAATCACTTTTCAATCATTCCTTGGGTCATTTTTGGTTCCTGCGTTTCTCTCTCCTGTCTGTGGGCCGCCAGGAAGCTTCCTTCTGTTCTTTGTGAGTTCATCTTGATTCCTCACGAGTGTGGAAGATTTTGTTCCTGCGGTTTTTGGTGTGCATCATTTCGTGTGAAGCCGTGAAGTTTTTGTTCTGCGTGAGTCCAGTTTATTCCTGAGTTAATGCTTCTCTGGCCACTTCATTTTGTTCTTCCCGTGGGTACTAGTTCTTGCACACTGTTGCAAGTAGTACTACTCTCTGTAGCAACAGTATACTAGTACTCTAGCTTTGCTTTTTCTCTGTAGCCTTTTTGATCGAAGTAGATAGGGCTGAGTGCCTTTTCTGGCTGTTTTCTGGCGAAGCCTTCTTTTCTGTTCGAAGCCCCTCAGCACCGTGAGGCAGGCTTCAATCTGAAATCCTCGAGGGCTTTGCTCAAACTTCGTCTTCACTTTGTGCACTGAGTTTCTAGCTTCGAAGTACGTTTTGTGCTGTCGGCCAGCTCGACATACTTTGACCATCTGTGCGAAGTTGCACTTCGATATTAGCATACTTCGGCTATTTTGCAAAGCTTATTTTGACAGGCTTTGAATGTAGCTTCGAAGTATGTCTCTTTGATAGACTTCGCTCGGAGTGTGCCGTTGTTTTGTTCGAAGTCACAGTGTGTGTGGTTCGAAAGTCATACCTCGATTTTGCTAGCTCCGAAGATAGAGTATAGGCTTCGATTTGGTTTTCTGCCTTGTGTCGGGCTTCGCATCTCTTTCGAAGGTTGCTATTCTGTGAGCCTGTTTGAACCTTTCTGATCGAAGTCTAGGCTTCGAAGTACTTTGTTCGAAGCAAGCTTCGATACTCTCATACTTCGCTTCGAAGCATACTTCTCTCCCTGCCACCTCGAACTAGGCTAGACCAAACACACCTTCGGCATTTTCACGACAGCCTTCGACAGACTTCGACAAGTGACTCCGAAGCAGACTTCGTCATTCCGGAGCAGGCTTCGACACGGCAAGCAGGCTTTGGCAAGTTTCGAACAGGAGACAGATTTTGAACAGTAACTTCTCATCTCATTCCATACGTACATAAATTATTTTACTGAGAAACTTTTGATCTGCCAGGTCTTGAATATTTTGTTTATCTGCCTATTAGCACTGTATTGGTGTTCCTCTGATTTTGACACCTGCTGTCTCTAGGCTAGATACTTTTAGACTTAGGCCTTCTGTTCATACTTTGCTGATTAGTCTTTTGAGGAGCATTGGGTGTTGGGAGCAGGCCATTGATTCGAAAGAATTTTTTAGGCGCCCATTCACCCCCCCCCTCTGGTCGATACTTTCGGTCCTACAATTGGTATCAGAGCCTGGTTAGGGTTTTTCCATACCTTAACTGGTTCTAAACCCCAGTAGTGATCATGACGTCTCCTAGCAAGCTCTCGTCCTTGGAAGCTTAGGGCTATAATTATTGGAAGACTCGCATGCGAGCCTATCTCATGATCCAAAGCTCGGACATCTGGGACATTTGCGTTCACGATACGTTTGTTGTATTGCCAGTTGCTGAGCAAGGTACTCCTGGTATCATTGCCCAGCATCTGAACAATAGTAAAGCTGTGAACATTCTGTTTTCTGGTTTAGGTCCCACTGAGTTTGAGCGTGTGAGCCATCTCTCCACTTCGAGAGAGATCTGGGCTACCCTCAAGGCACACCATGAGGGAACAACACAGGTCAAGGCTCGGCTCTATCAGACCTACCGGTGTGAATATGAGAACTTCACACAAAAGCCGGGTGAATCTGTTGAAGCGTTGTTTGGTCGTTTTCAATCGATCATAAACAAGATTCGGGACAACAAGGCTGATGGTGCTCAGTTAGTCTTAGATCACGAGTAGGCGCTCAAGGTTCTCCATACCTTGGACCCAAAGATCTGGGAGATCAAGGTATCCTCTATCGTTGAGAGTACATCTTATGATACCTTGACCATTTCTGAGTTGTTTAGCAAGCTGAAGGCCACCGAGGTAGATATCCAGTTGAGATCAAATCTCACTGGCTTTGGATCAAAATCTCTGGTCCTTGCTACACCTTTTGTTGATCCCTCTTCTGTGAGTTGTCCTGGGTTCTCTTTGATGTCTATCACTGAGGACCAGCTTGAGTCTTTGGGAGATGATGATTTGTGTCTTTTTAACAACCGAGTGCGTCGTGTTTATGACAAAACAATGTTAAAGAGACACGGCACAAAATCCGGGTGCTTTGAGTGTGGTGATCCAGGACACTTCATCGCCGACTGCCCCAAGCGCAATGAACACAAGAAGGGCACCGGTGGTGGCTTCCACGACTCCGACAAGCACGACAGCTCCTCCTTCAACAAGGGCAAGCGAAAGACCAGATTCTTTAGAAAAGCCCTGAAGGACTACCGGTGAGAGAACAAGAAGCGCGACAAGGCCTTCTTCGCTGAGATGGCGAAGAGCTACTCCATGTGGTCCATGTCTTCTTCCTCTTCATCGAGCTCAAGCGATGAGGAGATCATCATCAGGAAGGGGAAGGACAAGGACGATCCAGCGGGCCTTTGCTTCATGGCCTTTGGGGACAGACCGAAGAGCCGCTCACATCAGCGCCGAAGATCCCGCAAGAGCTTCTGCTCAATGGCTCTTGGGGATAAGGAAGAAAAGAGCTCCTCCTATAACTCCGACGATGACGACAACAAGGTATCATCCTATGAACGCGAAATTGTTGATTTACTTGAGAGCAATCGTCAGGAGTTGAAATATCGGGAAAAACTGCTTAGGGGGGGCCAAGAAGAGGATAGATAAGTTAGAGAGTGAGCTTGACGTAGCCAACGGTAGAATTGAGAGTCTATCTTCTTCCCCCCGCTTGGGTGATAGCAGTGAGTGCCCAAAGTGTGAAGTGCTTCTGTGTGACCTGTCGACTTTAAAGTCCAGGTACACAGAAAGGGTTGATGAGAGGGACGCTTTGGCCACTGAGCTTGAAAGCGCTCAGCTGGAGCTGAAAGATGCTCAAGCCACTATCGTCGCACCTTGTGTTGATTGCCCATCTCATCTAGCTGTCTTAGCTGAGCTGAAAGCCAAGGGCGATGTGCATTTGGGTGATTTGGAGAGAGTGAGAGCTGAGCTTGCGCAGACTAGGCTAGAGCTTGAGACACTGTCAGTTCCACCCACTGTCTGTGAGAAATGTCTGTCTCTTAGACTTGAGTTGATTAAGCTAAAAGCCGAGAAGTCTGTCCAGGTAGATAGCGAGTGTGAGACCTGCTTGTCTCAGGTGGAGGTACTAGCTTCCTTGAGAGAGGAGCTAGCTGATTCTCAGAATGAGAACTTTTACCTCCGTCCTATCCTGAGTTGGATCAGTGCCAGAGAGCCACAGCTCGGCATGATGATCCAACAGTTCAAGAGGCAGGATGGGTTTGGGGTAGGTTACACCTACACCAAGGCTGACTTTGAGAGTACCATTAGCCGGGCAGTGGAGTGGAGTAAAATGACTCCTGAGCAGAGGTATCCCAAGACCCATTCCACTGAGTCTTCCCAGGCTTGTCAGCCCAAGGATGGAGTGATCCATGAACCACCCAAAGCTCCACCCAAGAAACCCATCTGGGTTCCAAAGCCCAAACTCCTCCACACTTCTCTAGACTCTCTTCCTGGACCCTCTCAGCCCAAGAAGACAACACCAATCACCGCTAAGCCCAAGAACCCTAAGCCTCAACCACATCTCAAGAATCCCACCTACCATTGTGAGTATTGTCAGAGAGAC
>JAAALK010000286.1:4723576-4802436 GCA_019279435.1 Zizania palustris | reverse complement strand
TTGAATTCGTAATAAAGAACAAGAGTTGTTCAATATTTTCGAATGACATGCTCTATGGTGTTTGTCCATTAGGAATGGATTGCATCTTCTAAGTCTTGATGATGCACACGTTTATAACATTAATATAAGAAAAAAACGACTCAATGATTTGAATCCACCTACGTCTGTCATTGTCGTTTGGGTCATATAAATGAGAAGCGTGTACAGAAGCTCCATAGTGATGGACTTTTGGAGTCATTTGATTTTGAATCATATGACAAATGCGAGTCTTGTTTACTTGGAAAAATGACAAAGATGTCTTTCACTGGATAAAGTGAGAGGGCGAGTGGGCTATTGGCCATAGTACATACTGATGTGTGTGGTCCAATGAGTCACATGGATAGGAAATGATTTCAGTACTTTATACCTTTTACCGACGACTTTAGTAGATATGGCTATGTCTACTTGATGAGACATAAGTGGGAATCCTTCGAAAATCTCAAGCTTCCAGAATGAGATACAAATCATACGACCAAGACAATTAAATTTCTACGATTGGATCGTGGGGGTGAATATTTCAGCCACGGGTTTAGTGATCATCTGAAGCAGTGTGGAATTGTTCCACAGTTGACGCCACCCGGCACGCATCAATGGAATGGGGTGTTCTGACCAGAGAAACCGCACTTTGTTGGACATGGTGTGGTCCATGATGAGTCACACTGATCGTCCATTATCCTTTTGGGTGACGCTCTAGAAACTGCAACTTTCACGATTAATAGAGTTCCATCTAAGTCAGTAGAGAAGACTCCATACGAGATGTGGCTGGGAGGCGTACTAGTTTGTCTTTTCTAAATATTTGGGGATGTGAGGCATATGTCAAACGTATGACGTCTGACAAGCTCAGTCCTAAGTTTGATAAGTGCTTCTTTGTGGGGTATCCTAAGGAAACCAAAGGATACTATTTCTATAATAGAGAGGAGGGCAAAGTGTTTGTCGCTCGAAATGGTGTGTTCCTTGAGAAAGAGTTTCTCTCAAAAGGAGTTAGTGGGAGGACTATTCATCTCGAAGTGGTTCGAGAGCCACTAGAAAGTGTTCCAGATCCCATAGAGCCAGAGTAGGAGGCCCAAGCTGTTGCAGATCCTGTTGTGGATGCGCGAGCCCCACGGAGGTCTGGGAGAGTAGTCCATGCACCAGAGAGGTACATGTTCTTGACCACTGGCATCACAACGTGTTGTTGTTGGACAATGATGAGCCCAAGATCTATGTGAAAGCAGTGATGGAACCAGACTCTGAGAAATGGCTTGGAGCCATTGGATCCGAGTTGGAGTCCATGCATGTCAATCAAGTTTGGAACTTGGTTGATCCACCCGATGGTGTAAAAACTATTGAGTGTAAATGGATCTTCAAGAAAAAAGATAGACGTTGATGGAAATGTTCACATCTATAATGCACGATTGGTGGCGAAGGGTTTCAGATAGATTCAAGGTGTTGATTATGATGAAACATGTTCACCCGTCACTATGCTTAAGTCTATTCGGATCATCCTAGCTATTGTCGCATTTTATGATTATGAGATATGGCAAATGGATGTCAAGACGGCTTTCCTAAATGGAAACCTAAGTGAGGATGTGTAAATGACACGGCCTAAAGGTCTTGATGGTCCGGGGAATGCTGGAAAAGTTTGTAAGTTGCTAAAGTCCATTTATGGATTGAAACAACCTTCTCGGAGTTGGAATCTTCGTTTTGATGAGGTAGCCAAAGGGTTTGGCTTCATCAAAAATGAAGAAGAGCCTTGTGTTTACAAAAAGGCTAGTAGGAGCTCACTTGTGTCTTTGGTCCTATATGTGGATGACATATTGTTGATCGAAAACGACATTCCTTTGTTAAATGCTGTCAAGACTTCACTGAAAAATAGTTTTT
Source organism: Zizania palustris (assembly GCA_019279435.1). Classification (NCBI taxonomy): domain Eukaryota; kingdom Viridiplantae; phylum Streptophyta; class Magnoliopsida; order Poales; family Poaceae; genus Zizania; species Zizania palustris. Next base: position 4,800,537 of record JAAALK010000286.1, on the reverse strand, counting down.
CGATGAAAGATATTGGATAGGCAGCATACATTTTGGGCATAAAGATCTGTAGAGATAGATCAAAATGTTAATTGGATTAAGCCAAAGTATGTACATTTAAAAGGTTTTGAAACAGTTCAAAATGTAGAATTCTAAGAAGGGATTCCTGCCAATGCCGCATGGTTTTTCTCTTAGTAAGACTTAGTGTGATGTGAAACCCGATGAGCTAGAGAAGATGAGTGTGATCCCGTATGCCTCCGCAATTGGATCCATCATGTATGCCATGCTGTGTACATGCCCAGATGTGTCATATACTCCAAGTGTTACGAGCAGGTACCAATCGAACCCGGGTGAGAGTCACTGGGCTATAGTAAAGAGTATCCTCAAGTACTTGAGAAGGACTGAGGAAATGTTCCTGGTATACGGTTGTTGGCGTAAAAGATTACGCTAACAGGTTTCTGTAGAAAAGAAACTAACAAACGAAGTGTTTGCGAAGCAAACTGTTCTAAGCCTCCGAAAGGATAATAACTTAGAATAGTTCGAAAGTGTGTATTGATTTACTTGTAATCGGTCCTCATTACAGGGTAAAATGGGGGGTATTTATAGGCCTAAACATTAAGGAAAAGACCTATTTACCCCTCTATTACAACCGACATTAAGGAAACTATTCGGTTTCCTTAGTAGGGCTAAAATGGTAAAAGACTAATCTAATAGGATAGAAGATAAGTCTTCCATCTTAGCTGGCAGGAAAGATCTTGAAGGACTTTGGTTCGAAGACATACTTCGAACCAATGCCTGCCTTCGGGCTTCGAACCAGGTTCCATGCACCTTCGAAGATGATCTTCGGACAATCTTCGAACTGGTTGGCTGTCTTCATACTGCTTTGGCAATAACCCTGAAGATGAGATATTTTCCCCCAACAGTAGCCCCTCGAATACGCTTCTCCGTTCGACCTGTAACGTTAGGAGAGCAGTATACGGAAAGAAAAGATAACCAATCATAGGGGTTATTTATTTTTGTTTTATCTTCGAAATACATGAAGATATGAACTTCGAATCAGTCATAAGGTAATTGCTTTTCGAACTATCTTAGAACTGATTCGGGAAGTTCGAAAGTCTTTTTAGACTTAGAAAATATAGCCGTTAGTTTCTGTTTCTAACGGAGTTATACGAAGCGTTATTTTCGGAGGAAAATAACAGGCGGGAATGCGAAAGGGCAGAACCCAACGGTAACAAACGGAAAGTTAGACTATAAATAAAGAACTCCAGAACTTACTCGATTACCTTTTCACTGCTTGTTCCCAGTCAAAAGCTTTTGAACCCTTTGAGTTCTTAAGCCCTAGCTTTCGAGTTCTTGAGTCCTAGTCCCCACTCTCTCAGATCGATCCAGTCATTGCGATGGCGAAGACCAAGGGCTCTGCACCTCCTTCGACCTTGGCTCGTCAACAAGCGGCTGCGGCAGCGGCAGCGGCAACAGTGGCGGCGACGCCTTCGATGCAGGCGACAACTTCCATGGCGGCAAAGGGAAAAAATCCCCAAATCGCCGATGATCAAGGTCTGTGTCCTCCATCGACCAAATATCTGGACCAATCCTTTGAATTAGGACTTTCAACCTGCAAAAGAGAGTCCCTGGCAATGGCAGTAGGAGGAAATATAAGTGCGGGAGTTATGATTCGAAAACCAGGGAAAGAAGCAATCCCATCACCAAGACCCGGAGAAGTCGTAGTGTTCGAAGCTTTTTTCGAAGCAGGCTTGGGCCTCCCTGCTGTAGATTTCTTGGCTGAAGTCCTTGACTTGTTTCATGTAACCCTCCCCCAGTTGTCTCCGAATGCTGTAGCTAGATTAGCTATCTTCGAGTGGGCTCTGAGAGCCGAAGGTTGTGAGGGGAGGGCTGAAATCTTCGCAGCATTGCATAGAGCAACTTGTCAGCCGAAGACCTTCGTAGGCTCCGGAGGTGAAAAAGTAGTGGTTGCCTTCGGAAGCATCAATTTTAGGCTTCGAGATGAATACGCTTTGCGATTTCCTGCTAAGGCCATCAACGCTAGGTGGTACACCGACTGGGTTTTGAAATGGTTCTATGCCGAAGTCGGAACAAGCAATCCTCTGGCCGGACCTCTTAGAGAAATCCAATTCCGAAAGGAGGCTTTGGTGCGTCCTGACGAAGGCCAATTCGAAGCTCGTCTGAACTTGCTTGAAAAAGTTAGCCGAAGACTCAGTATGCGGGATTTGGCAGAAGAGTTCATCGGTCTTCAAATTCCTCCACTGATGGCCGACTGGCCTATTATCTTCGAAGATGATTCCGAAGGTGGTCTTCAGAGAATTAACTTGACTTCAAGTCCTACAGGTAACTTCGAAAACAACATGCATTAAACGTATTTGCTTCGAAGAAAAAACTGACTTGAATTATTTATTTTGTAGAAACTTCAGCCCCTGTTACTTCAGAACAGATTATAAGGGCTTCGGAAAAAATCTTGGGTGCTCCAACTCCGACCGAAAAAGAGTGGCGAATTAAGCTAGTTGGGAGTTGGGAAAGATTTAACAGAGTATGGGGAATGCTGAAACTCACTCCTCCCCCTCTGATGGATTGGGCGCCTTTGGAGAAAGGGCCTCAAAAAAGGAAAGCCGAAGCTGGAACTTCAAGTTCAGCAAAAACTCCGGTGAAGAGGGTGGCTCGGAAGCCGAAGAACCTCGCACCTTTAGATCCTATACCTTCGAGCTCCAGAGCTTCCGTTTCCGATTCCCAAGAAGAAGTGGAAAGGTTACTTGTGCGCCTACTGGAAGAGAATGAAACTCAAAAGGCTGCACAAACCGAAGTACCTGCGAACGTACCGGAGTCCGGAGAAAATGTTGATCAACCAAGGACTTCGGTAGTTCAAGAAGATGTAGCTCAGGACGAAGTTCCTGTGAATGAAAGTGGGGTCGAAGTCACTATGGCTTCGATTCCCGAAGAAGCAGCGAGGACTACCCAGGACGATGCTCCTGCAGTCCATGATTCAACGGCTGATTCAGATGAAGAATTAGCTTTCGACCCACCAATCAGTCCGACAACGACTCCTCCACGGACTGCCGAAGGTAGAACTCGAAGAACTTTTGTATTTATTTGAATTTTTATACTATGTATAATACTTTTGATTACTTTGCAGAACCCACTCCTATGGAAGAAGTCCGCCAGGAGGAAATAATTCCTGAACCTTCGACGACTTCGGAGCCAGCCCCGAGAGTTACTCAAAAGGGGCCTGGAAGAGGCAAAAGACAAATAGAGCCCCTGCCTACTATAAGCTCCGAATCAACTCCGTCTGATTCAACAGACGAGAGCCAATCTTCCAGGGAGGCTCAAACTCCAGTGGCTTCGAAGACCGCAGGCCAAAGCTCCGGTCCTTCATTGAACGAAGATGACCAAGAGGCAATAAGCATGCTCCCCTTGCTGGCTCCTTTCTTAGGGCAAACAACTGGTCTTCGGACTTTGCTCGAACCTTTGGATCGAGCTAGTCGTGAGATAGGGGAGACCGAATTAGTGGCCATCCTGCGCAAGGCTGACAGGACGGAGCTTAATGCCATTATTGAACGTACAGCTTATCAGGTATGAAACAACTGCAAATTATTATAGAATTTATCTTCGAATGAATATTTACTTTGATTTTTACTTTGGCAGCAAACTGTCTTGGCCCGAGCTGCAAGTCTATGCAATGACGAAGAAATCACTCGGCTTCGGGAAGAAAATAGCACTCTTCAAAGGAATTTTAACATCTCTGAAAGTCAAGTGACTCAAATGGACAATATAATATTAACAGAGCGAAGGGCCAGGCAGAGCTTGGAAGCTGTAAGGAAAGAGCTCGAAGCGGAAAGGATTGTGCTTCGAGCAGAGGTTGACAAACTGCGGGCGGAGCATGCTACTACAGGGTCTAGGCTCGTCCGGCTTGAAGAAGAAGCTAGCCAATTGTTGACACAGAAAAACACTTTGACCACTGAGAATGCTAGGCTTTCTGGGGTTTTGGATGAAGTTACTTCGGCGAAGGATGCACTGAACGAAGATAAGTTGAAGTCTGAGAAGGTGGCTGCGGAAGTTATGAATCAGTTGTTAGAAGTCCTGGAATACTTCGGTACTACCGGAATTCTTCCTTCTGATGATAACATCAGCCTTCTGCGCCGGTTGAAAAGGATCCAAGGGGTGGCGAAGCAGATGAAGACGGCGGGCATTAGATACGGAGAACTCTCCGGACATGTGTCTGCTGTTGGTCTACTTCGCTATTACGAGGATTTGGGCCGATCAATAACTCCGGACGCAGGAAGAGGTCCAATCACCTTCGACGACGACCGACTTCTCAAACCTTCCGAAGGTGTAGCTGCTGCTTGGCGGGCCTTCCAAACTTCGTGGAGAGCCGAAGGTCGATCTGCGATCAAGGCTTGGATTGATGAAGGCCAACGCCAGAAGCATGTTCGGAGCCAAGCTTCGAGCAGCCAACCTCCTTCAAACCCACAGGTTTAGGAATGTTTTAGGATTTTTAACCGTGTAAAGCTTTGTGCTTGTAAACATTTATCAATGAAAATCTTGTTTGTCATATTTTTAGGCTTTGCCCCTTATCGAAGATATCGAAGTGTTAGAGCTTAACAGCGAACTTCGCTCACTGTGGAACACCTTCGAACTTCTAAAGAGTTATAAGCGTCCTCGATTTCTTATCCCTCGAGATGACTCCGGCGTTATTGCGCCCGAAGTAATCAAAGACGTATTGTCTTATATTAAAGAGGAAGATAAAGAAATCGACGCAAACACCTCGTCTTCTGAAGACACTAATTGGTCCGAAGACGAAGATGAAGCCCAAAATAAAAGATCTGAAGGTCTTAGAAGCCGGGAGAGAAGTCCTGAGCGGCTTCGAACTTGGGCCGAGCTTCAACAAGAACAGAAGGATTTTAGAGCTTCGAAGGGGAGAAAGAGAGTTAAACGCAAAGTTCTTAGAACTTCCGATGTTGGAACTAGTCGTTCCACCCCTAGCTCTCGGGACCGAAGAGGTCTCCGATTCCTTCTTGGTATAGATACCAATTTTCATAATGTAATCTGTAAACATATTTGTTTCAATAATGAATGCCGATTTAAAATTGTCTCCATATTACTAGCCCCTCTTTGGGTATAAGCAACTTCGAACTGTATTCAAAGATGGTTATGCGCAAAGAAAAACTTCGGAGTACAATTTTTCCTTGGGGGTTCGGAGCCCCTCTGTCATTTTTAAAGATCTTTTGAAATCTTATGAAATGTCTTCGACTATTTGTAGTCAGAAGAATGGTGACTTAGTACCTTTGTTTATTTCATGAAAGAAATCAATTAAGATAACTTCGAGGACACTTTAGTGTCTTAAGAAATTTGTCACTTTATATGAACAAACATTCGAAGCTCATGGCTTAAATGCTGTTTTGCTTTAGCCACCTTCGGCTGTTATTTGCAGAAATCTACCAGCCGGAGCTTGGATTTCGCAGAAATTGTAGCCACCTTCGGCTATTTTTGCAGAAGTCTACCAGCCGGAGCTTGGACTTCGCAGAATTTGGCCACTTGGGCTCTTTTTTGCAGAAGTCTACCAGCCGGAGCTTGGACTTCGCAGAATTTGGCCACTTGGGCTCTTTTTTGCATAAGTCTACCAGCCGGAGCTTGGACTTCGCAGAATTTGGCCACCTTCGGCTCTTTTTACGGAAGTCTGACAAGCTGCAGCTTGGACTCCGCAGATTTTGGCCACCTTCGGCTCTTTTTACGGAAGTCTACCAGCCGAAGCTTGGACTCCGTAGAATGTGGTATTGGCTCTTTTACGGATGCCTACAAGGTATCAGCTTGGGCTCCGGATGGATTTCAGCCACCACACCGGAGGCCTCGACTTTATGGGTACGAAGTCCGGAAATACAGCCCTGCTTGATAACACTTCCCTCTCGAACGACTTCTGTCCCAGCGCGTCCGCTCGGGAAACTAGGAGCGTCAAGGGGAAGGCAAGCCACAGGGTGTATGCTTTATTAATTTAGAGGTGATTACAAGCGAATTACAAGGAGCCCTTATGCGAAGTATCGCTTTAGGTGCTCCGCATGCCAAGTATGTGCTAACTCTTCACCTTCTAAATTAGCTAATTTAAACGAACCAGGGCGTCCCGAGCGGACGATTAGATATGGACCTTCCCATTTATTGCCTAACTTCCCTGGTGCTATAATGCTTCGTAGAACAAGATGACCCGGCCTTAACTTGCTGAGCTTAACCTTCGGGTCATACCAAGTCTTCGTCTGCTGATGATACTTTGATAAATTGGCTACAGCTCGAAGTCTTGTCTCTTCTGACAAATCTAACGAAGCTTGTCTTTCTTCTTCGATGTCTGGTTCGGTGCTGCGAAGTGATCCTCCTTTGAGTTCCGTTGAAGTCATAGCTTCATCTCCGAATAGTAGTCTGAACGGAGTAAAACCTGTGGACCTTGTTTGCGTAGTCCGAATGGACCACAGAATCTTCGGAAGCTCTTCGGTCCACAGTCCCTTTGACAACCCTACTATTCTTCGATTTAACCCTGATAAAATATTTCCATTGGCTCGCTCAACGGCTCCATTCGACTGAGGATGTCTCACTGCAGCAAAACATAGTTGAATGCCTAGGTCTTCGCAAAACTTCCTGAAGGGTTCTGCATCGAACTGTGTTCCATTATCAACTGTGAGATATCTAGGCACTCCGAACCGGCAAATAATGTTTTTCCAGAAGAATTTTTGTACATTATTCGAAGTGATAGCTGTTAAGGGCTCTGCTTCGACCCACTTAGAAAAATATTCAATAGCTACCACTGCGAACTTTAAATTTCCCTTTGCTAATGGAAAGGGACCAATTAGATCCATACCCCATCTGGCCATAGGCCATACCGGAGCAATGACTTGAAGAGCTGTTGGTGGGCGATGACTCCGTCGACCCATCCACTGGCATCCTTGACAAGTGCGGACTAAGCTTTCCGCATCAGCTGTTATTGTGGGCCAATAAAGCCCCTGGCGAAGTGTTTTTCCTGCCAGAGCTCTAGGGGCTAAATGACTTCCACAAAGGCCTTCGTGAATTTCTCGGAGAATTTCTTGGCCTTCGGCTTGAGATATACATCGGAGTAGAGGGGAGCATACTCCGGCCTTGTATAATATACCGTTGATTAACTGATAGTTTCTTGCTCTGAGCTTTAATCTTGACAATTGGGGCTCTTCGGGCAAGTTTGTTCCTCCTTGCAAGAGTTCTATGATTGAATCTTTCCAATCTGCACTAGGAATGCAGAGAATCTCTGCAGAAGCAACTTGTGGCACCGAAGGTATATTGAGCTCCTCATAGAAAGCTTCGTCAGGCACATCCACAGCTCCGGCAGCAGCCTTCGCTAAAATGTCCGCTTGCACGTTTTCAGCTCTTGGTATACTCCGAATGGAAATACCCTTGAAATGTGCTTCGATCTTGCGAATTTCTTCCAAGTACTTTGCAAGCTGTGGATGTCGGACTTGAAAACTTTTGTCTACGTGCCCTGCTACTATCTGAGAATCTGTTTTTATAATTATTCTTGTAGCCCCTAGAGCACGTGCTTTCCGAAGTCCCAATAATATTCCTTCGTACTCTGCTATATTATTGGTAGACTTAAAGTTGAGTCTTGCGGAGTACATTGCTCTTTGTCCTGATGGTGAAATTAATACTGCCCCAATGCCTGCTCCGGATGCTTGAAAAGCCCCGTCGGAGTAAATAATCCAAACTCCGTCATCTGATTTTTCCGGAGTCAACTTCGCAGGTGGAGTCCACTCTGCTACGAAGTCTGCTAGGACTTGAGATTTGATAGCTGTCCTTGCCAGGAAAGATATGCCGAAGGGTGCTAGTTCTACTGCCCACTTTCCAATCCTTCCAGTGGAATCTTTGCTTCGGAGCATATCTCCTAAAGGATATGAAGTTGGTACAATTACATTATGAGCCAAAAAATAATGCCTTAACTTCCTCGAAGCCATTATCAGAGCATAAACGAACTTTTCAAGTTCGGAGTATCTTGTCTTTGCTCCTGACAATGCTTCGGATACAAAATAGACAGGATTTTGGACCAACTTCCCATTGATATCTGCTTCTCTGACAAGGACTGCGCTGACAGCTGAGCCTGTAGCTGCAAGATACAGAAGTAGGGTTTCGTCCGCAATAGGCACCGTAAGTGTAGCAAGATTGCTGAGATAATTTTTAATGTCTTCGAAGCTTCTCTGACACTCCGGTGTCCATGCAAAATCTTCGGACCCTTTCAAAGCTTTAAAAATTGGCAAACTCCTCTCCGCAGACCTTGATAAAAACCTGCTAAGTGCGGCCAGACGTCCAGTCAGCTTTTGCACTTGCTTTAAATTCTCGGGAGGAGCCATCTTCTGCAGCGCAGTTATTTGAGTAGGGCTAGCTTCAATTCCCCTGCTTGAAACTAAGTACCCTAACAACTTTCCAGCCTTAGCTTCGAATATACATTTTTCGGGGTTAAGGCGGATCCCACATGCCCGAAGGCTATTGAATGTTTCTGCTAAGTCTAGGCTATGTTGGTGCTTTAAAGCACTCTTTATTACAATATCATCCATATAGGCCTCCACATTGCGACCTAGTTGATGACCTAGAGCCTTAGCAACTAATCTTGAAAAAGTAGCTCCGGCATTTCTTAAGCCGAAGGGCATTCTTACATAGCAGAAGACTCCCGAAGGAGTTACAAAGCTCGTCTTGATCTCATCTTCGCGCTTCAACCATATTTGATGATAACCTGAATACGCGTCAAGGAAGCTTAATAACTCCGAACCTGCAGTGGAGTCAACTAGCTGATCAATTCGGGGCATGGGGTAGGGGTCACGTGGGCACGCTTTATTCAGAGATGTGAAATCAATGCACATGCGCCACTTTCCGGAGGACTTCTTCCTGACGAAGACTGGGTTGGCTAACCATTCTGTATGGGCCACTTCTCTGATAATCCCAGCCTTCAGCAGTTTTTCAACTTCGTCCTTAGCTAAAGCAGCTCTCTCTGCGGACATCTTCCGGAGCCCTTGTCGAACAGGCCGGGCCTTCGGGTTACAAGCAAACTATGTTCAATAATATCCCGATCGACTCCGGTGATATCTTCGTCAGACCAAGCGAAGACATCCAAATTTTCTTCTACGACCTTTTCCAAGGAAGTTGCAACTTCGGGAGGTAAATCTTTACCAAATTGAAAAGTGTATTCTTTACCATCTTTGACAATGACCTTCGTTGCAATCTCTCCTTCGGGACTTGGTCTTGGAAATGACTTCTTCGAAGCTTCGGAGGAGGCTGAAAAAATTTCTCCATTATCTTGGACACTGTTTACTTGCCTCGGATCAAGAGGAGGACCATGACCATATTCTGCCCTCCGAGCTATGGCTTGATCTCTGAAGATTGTCAGAACTCCTGATTGTGTGGGCATCTTCATGCACAAGTAGTTGTGATGCGCCACAGCTCCGAACTGATTCAACATGCCTCGCCCAAAGATGACATTATAAGCATACGGGGCGTCCACCACATCAAAGATAACTTCTTCAGTTCGGGCTAGTAAACCTTCTCCGAAGGTTACTTCCAGGCCTATTTGGCCAAGTGCATCTAGCGGAGGTCCTGCAAAGCCTTGCAGAGGACGAGCCGCTGGGAGGAGATGCTTCCGGGAAATGCATAACTGATCGAAGGCTTGTACAAATATAATATCTGCCGAGCTACCTCCGTCAATTAGCACCCTTCGAACTTCTGTTCCTGCAATATCAGCAGTAATAACCAATGGATCTGCATGCGGGAACTTGATACCAGCTGCATCCTCCGCAGAGAAAGATATTGGAACATGAGACCACTCCGGCATTGCAGCTGCAGATGACGAAGTCCCAATGTGGCCTACTTCTCGAACGTACTCTCTTCGCTGTCTCTTGGACATGCTTCCGAGGGTACCTCCTCCAGAGATAGGGAGAACTACTCTCTTCCCTCTATCTTGCCCTTCTTCTTGCTTCGGAGGTGGCATAACATTGGCCACCGGAGGATGCCTTGCAGCATCAAGATTTTCTATCCGCGCCACAGCCTGGACCGGCTCCGAGCGCACTGCTGCTGCCGGACTTCGGTCGGTACTACCTCGACCCGAAGTTCTCTCCAAGTATTCTCCCCGAAGGGTAAGAATAGCCTTGCAGGTGTCGGTTGCATGGCTTCGATTCTCTTCGTGAATACAGCAAAAAAGGGTCTGGCCCTTGCCAACCGTTTTCCCTGGCGGCCTCCAGCCGCTGGACTTGTTCCCCGCAGATTGTGGAGCTCTTGGCGCAAACTTCTGCGGGGGTGCAATGTTTAAGACTTCAGAGCGAGGGTGCTTTTGCCCTCTTCTTCTATCATGTTGCACTTCGGGGACTGGTTCTTGCGGCTGAGCCGAAGTCTTCACCTCTGCTTTAACTTCTGTCAACACTGTCGAAGTAGCAGTAGTCCTTCGAAGCCAACCTTCTTCTGACTTCGAGTACTCCTCGAAGTACGACATCAGCTGTGATACCGTAGTGATGCTCTTTCGATGCAATTTATCCAGAAGGCCTTTATGACTGACGCCTTCCCGAGCCGCATCAACCACTGAAGATGTAGACAGCCCCCGGATTTGCGACTTCGTGTGAGCAAAGCGCTTGAAGTACTGTCTCAATGTTTCTCCGGGGAGCTGCTTCACTTGGAAAAGGCTCCCTGTCGACATGGGGGGCACGAAGGTGCCCTGAAAGTTACTTATGAACTTCTTCTTCAACTGTGACCATGAAGCGATTGATCCTGGTTTTAAAGACCAGAACCATCTCAACGCCACTCCTTGAAGGGCTAACGGGAAGCACTTCGCCATAGTTTCTCTGTCTCCGCCACTAGCCTCGATTGCTAGGGCATAAGAACGTGCAAACTCACTAGGATCTTCGTCTCCGGCATACTTGCAAAGCTTTGAAGCTTTGAACCTCGGATCGAAGCGAACCTTCTGAAGCTCGGGATGCAACGGAGATTCATTGTCGTAAGAGGCGTTCTCCGGGGCTTCGGGATAATCAAGATCGTCGTCTTCGTGCACTTCGGGGATAGCTGGGGTGGCTTGAGGACGAAGCCTGTTCGCAGCCTCTTGCCGCCACCTCGCTACCTCAGCTTGAAGATTGGCCATTTGAGTGGCCATGTCTCCAAGGCTATCTTCATCTCCTCCGGAAGGACCTTCTGGGTCTTGAGAGCTGGTATGATCAGTTTGAATCGGAATGGAGGGTGGCAGAGTGGCTCCGGGTGGTCGAAGTGTGGAAGGGGTTGGTGGAGAGGCTTCGTATCCTCGAGGGATAAAAGCCCCTTGCGGAGTTAGAGGTGGAGGGATAGTCGAAGACCCTCCGACTTCGACTGTGTCGAAGGGTATCTCTCCGGAGATTCGAGAGGACCTCCGAGTGGGATTGCGAGGTGCGCTCCGCTTAGGAGGCATGATGCAAAAGGTTGGTAGAGAACGAAGTTTTTTGGACTAGGTTCCCCACGGACGGCGCCAACTGTTGGCGTAAAAGATTACGCTAACAGGTTTCTGTAGAAAAGAAACTAACAAACGAAGTGTTTGCGAAGCAAACTGTTATAAGCCTCCGAAAGGATAATAACTTAGAATAGTTCGAAAGTGTGTATTGATTTACTTGTAATCGGTCCTCATTACAGGGTAAAATGGGGGGTATTTATAGGCCTAAACATTAAGGAAAAGACCTATTTACCCCTCTATTACAACCGACATTAAGGAAACTATTCGGTTTCCTTAGTAGGGCTAAAATGGTAAAAGACTAATCTAATAGGATAGAAGATAAGTCTTCCATCTTAGCTGGCAGGAAAGATCTTGAAGGACTTTGGTTCGAAGACATACTTCGAACCAATGCCTGCCTTCGGGCTTCGAACCAGGTTCCATGCACCTTCGAAGATGATCTTCGGACAATCTTCGAACTGGTTGGCTGTCTTCATACTGCTTTGGCAATAACCCTGAAGATGAGATATTTTCCCCCAACAACGGTAGTGAAGTGGAGCTCGTTGTAAGTGGTTACACGAATGCTAGCTTTCAGACCAATAAAGATGATTCTCGATCGCAATCTGGTTTTGTGTTCTGCCTCAATGGAGGTGCAGTGAGTTGGAAGAGTTTCAAGAAAGAGACGGTGGTCGATTATACAACAGAAGTTGAGTATATCGCCTCTTCAGAAGCTGCGAAGGAGGCCATTTGGATCAGAAAGTTTGTTTTTGAGTTGGGTATTGTTCCTAGTGCATCCAGTCTAGTGGACCTCTATTGTGATAATTGTGGTGCCATTGCGCAAGCCAAGGAGCCTAGATCACACTAGAAGTCCAAACATATACTTCATCGATATCACCTGATCCGCGAGATCATTGAGAGATTGATGTTAAGATTTGCAAGGTGCACACGGATTTGAACATGACAGATCCGTTAATGAAGCCTCTTCCACAGCCCAAGCATGAAGCGCATATGAGCTCCATGGGTATTAGATACCTGTGTGAGTGAGTCATGTGTTTGTGGAAGAGGCTAGTAGAGTCTATGTTAATGTATGTGGATAATTATTATCTTGTTCCTTGAATAAATATCATTTGCATTTAATTAATAAGTATGACTTGTTATGTGAAACTATTTGCTTTATGAAGATGTTGTTAGAAAGGGTCCCTAATCTTGTTATCATGTGGGACAATGATGATACATGGATTAGAACATCCGACTAATTGATGATTGTGTTTCATAGATAATAGACATATAGATGACAAATTAGTGGTGTGGACACTTGTTGGTGAACATGGTGTTGGACAGGCCCACTTGAGATACTGCTGGGATTATTATTGTAATGTGCCAACAGTTGTCATCTCAAATGTTGTACCTGCAGAGTCCTTGGACCTGACATTGTCCTTTGATTCCAAAATGCGTAGTGACGGACTTAGATGCTTCCTAATGCTATTTCGTAACAGGGTAGTAATAAGGGTTGTTTTCAGGTGTGTTGTGAAACATAACTTGGGATGTGAGCGGTCAGCATGGAATTTACCCCTCCTAATAACGGGAGAGTTGTCTCTGGCCCCCTCGAGGTATTGTATTGGAAAAGTGTATGGCCATGCCACTATGACTAAGGAGTTAGCCATGATTTGAATCCGATACTTGATGGAGTGAAATGTCGAGCTAACTAGCAAGGGTGACACGTATCTCACCTTGAGCTTGACTAACAGTGTGTGGTAAAGGGATTGGTGCTTGAGTATATCAAGGTTCATGAAAAATTGATTTTGTACGCTTTCGGGGGTCAATATGTGCTGCTAGGTACCGCTATTGATCAGTGAGTCAGAAATGATTTCCGGTGAACAACCATTAGTGTATGAACCTATCAGGTCACACACTTAAGGGGATGGATTAAAAACATGCAAAGAATCGGTTCTTCTGCAAGTGGGAGATTGAAGAATATGCCAATGAAAATTCCGTGTATTGGAAGTTTCGATAGGAAGTATCAAAAGTTCTAGTTATTTTCTAGTCTCGATACGGAGAGGAAATGTTGCTTCTGAAGTTTTGATAAGGTATGGGAAGTTCTGAGGAGCCAGAGTTCCGATTCAGAATTGGGGAATTTTTGTACTGATTAGAAGTTCCGATATGGTATCGGAAGTTCTGGGGTGGGCAAAAACAGATTGGATTTGTTATGTGTCATGCTGAATTGGGAGACAAGAAAAATACCTTGTTGGAAGTTCTGATCCAGGATCAGAAATTCCGATGTGGGGTATCAGATTGGATCTGTTACGAATACGAATTAGTTGTAACTAATCTGTGGGTTCCAAGATGTGCACAACCCAGGGAGCTTTCAGCCCTATATAAAGAGAGGAGGAGGAGGTCTTGGCATTAGGAATAAGGAATAAGCCTAGGTTGGACCTAGTGTAACACCCCAAATTTTCAGAGAAATAAAAATATCAATTATTATATTTTTCTGGAAATGATTTATTTTGAAATACCTTTAATACCCTTCTAGGCTTAAATGCACTAAAACCTAGAGGAGATGTCCAAACCAGAAGCTAGAAAATTTTGTATATAATCCCAAGGCCAAGAAATATTTTTGAGAATTTTTACAGATTTTTATCACCCTTGGAAGTAGCCCAAATATTTTAAACTAATTTCAGCAATTATTTTTATCCAGAAAAGAATTCAAACAGTAACGGGCCCCTTTCCCCCAATCTCCCCCAACTGGTCGGCCCAGCCCACTCCCTCCCCATGCCCCGGACTGACAGGTGGACCCCACTGGTCAGTGACCCTCTCCCCCGCACGTGCACGCCCGACGTCTTGGCCCCACCTGTCGGCGCTAACGTCCCCGTACGCCCGACGCCTCAGCCCCACCCGTCAGCCACCACGCCCGTACGCTCGCGCCCGCTGACCGCCTTGGCCCACCTATCGGACCCACCGTCCACCTCGCGCCACCCCCCCTAACTCTGTCGGCCACCGATCCCGCCTCAGATCCGCCCCCGCCGGCCCCCTCGCTTTAATTCGTCGCCGGCATTAAAACCCCGCGACGCGCCGCCCATTTCCCCCCATTAATCCACGTGTAATCGCCCGCTGTCGCTCGCATGCATGGAAGGCCCTCGCCAGCGTTACTCTCGGCCTCCCCCGATTGCGCCCCTTGCCCCCGCCGATGCCTCTATTTAAACCCTACGCCTCCTCCGCATCCAGCCCCCACGCCAATTCGCACTGAGGACGAATAGAACACCCGCACTCAGGTTTTTAACACCACCCCGCCACCTTCGCTCCAGCCGCCGCTCACCGTTGTCGGAGTACTCCTCAACCCTCGGTGACGGCACCAACGTGACAGTCGACGCCTCCTCGACCTCGGCCACCGCTCCATCGACGACGAACCCACCAGATCCACCTCACCGACAAGGGACCCGAACCCCTCTGTCGTCTACACTCGTCGCCGGCCGCACCCCGTCGACCTCAGACCACCGCAGCAGTACCTTCATGTTCCCCTAGTTGCCCTCTTTCCATTTCTAGGCGTAGATAGGACTGCCGGCCATCGCCACCGCCGCTAGCCCATCACCATGTCTCGGCCGTCGCCGGAGAAGACGACCGGCGCGGGTAAAATACCCGTGTCATGTCGGATTTGATCGTGACCGCACGATCCTTATCCGGCGGCGTGAATTAAAGCCCTTGCGAGGATTAGAGAAGAAGACATCCCCAAGACCGCCTTCACCTCCCGCTATGGACTCTACGAGTATACTGTGATGTCGTTCAGACTCACGAATGCCCTGGCCTTTTTCATGAACATGATGAACAATGTATTCATGGAGTTCTTGGATAAGTTCAATATCCTTGTCTACTCCAAGACCAAGGAAGAACCTGAAACCCACCTCCGTCTGACCCTCAGAAAGCTAAGGGAACAACAATTATATGCCAAATACAGCAAGTGCAAGTTTTGGTCGTCTGAGGTGAAGTTCCTCGGTCATGTCATATCTACCGGAGGAATAGCTGTGGACCCAACCGCTGTAGAAGTAGTGACCAATTGGCTACAACCCACGAACGTAACCGAGATCCGGAGTTTTCTCGGATTGGCCGGGTATTACCGTCGATTCATCGATAATTTATCAAAGATAGCAAAGCCTATGACCAGAATATTGCAGAAGGAAGTAAAGTTTGAATGGACTCTATATTGTGAAGAATGCTTCCAGACCCTTAAGAAAAAGCTCGTGTCAGCCCCAATTCTGACCCTGCCAGACATCCGGAAGGACTTCCACATCTACTGTGATGCCTCTCTCCAAGGGTTAGGATGTGTATTGATGTAAGATGGGAAGGTGATATCTTACGCCTCTCGCCAGCTGAGACCACATGAGCTAAATTACCTGACCCACGATGTGGAATTGGCAGCCGAGGTTCATGCCTTGAAGATATGGAGACATTACCTTGTGGGAAATCGGTGTGAGGGCTTCACCGACCACAAGAGCCTCAAGTACATATTCACCCAACTAGACCTGAACCTCAGGCAGAGAAGGTGGTTGGACTTGATCAAAGATTATAACTTGGGCATCCATTATCATCCAGGCAAGGCAAATGTGGTGGCAGACGCCCTAAGTCGAAAAGGGTACTACAATGCCATCATGGTCCAAGACTAGGCCCCATTGTTATACAAGGAGATGGAAAGGCTGAATCTAGGGATCACCACAAGAGCGTGTCTCGCCGCCCTAGAGACCAGACCTGTCTTAATAGACCAGATCCGGGAGACACAGAAGGAAGACCCGGACATCTTGGAGATCCAACAGAACATGAGGAAAGGTAAAGCCCCGGGATTCTCCGAGGACGAGCACGGTATCGTCTGGTTCGAAAACCAGATATGCGTGCCCGACAAGCCAGAGTTAAAGGCCCTCATCCTTCAAGAGGCCCATGCAACTCTATACTCCATACATACCGGGAGTACAAAGATGTACCAAGACCTAAAGGAAAAATATTGGTGGGCAGTATGAAGAGGGAAATAGCTGAGTATGTGGCCAAGTGCGAGACATGCCGGCGAGTCAAGGCAGAGCACCAGAGACCTGCCGAACTGCTACAACCCCTCAAAGTCCACGAATGGAAGTGGGAAGAAATAGGAATGGACTTCATCACGGGACTGCCCAGGACCCAAGCCGGTCTTGATTCTATCTAGGTGATCGTCGACCGACTCACCAAAGTGGCTCACTTCATCCCCGTCAAGACAACTTACACCATCGCAAAGTTGGCCGAGTTGTATATGACCCGGATTGTGTGCCTGCACGGAGTTCCAAAGAAGATTATATCTGACCGAGGGAGTCAGTTTACCTCCAAATTATGGAAGAACCTTCAAGAAGACCTCGGCACCCGGCTGAACTTTAGCACCACCTATCATCCATAGACCGATGGTCAAACCGAAAGGGTCAACCAAGTATTGGAGGATATGCTTAGAGCTTGCACTCTAGACTTTGGCAGAATGTGGGATAAGAACTTGCCTTATGCGGACTTCTCCTACAACAACAGCTATCAAGTTAGCTTGCAGATGTCCCCGTTTGAAGCACTTTATGGGCGTAAGTGCAGAACGTCATTACTCTGGGATCAGACCGGAGAATCGCAACTATTCGGGACAGATATATTGCGAGAAGCCGAAGAGAAAGTAAAGATCATCAGGGACAGACTAAAGATAGCCCAGTCCTAACAAAAGAGTTATGCCGACAACCGATGGAGAGACCTAACCTTCAAGGAGGGTGTTGGCATAAAAGATTACGCTAACAGGTTTCTGAAGATTAGAAACTAACAAACGAAGTGTTTGCGAAGGAAACTATTCCAAGCCTCCGAAAGGATAATAACTTAGAATAGTTTAAAAGTGTGTATTGAATAACTTGTATTCGGTCCTCATTACAGGGTAAAACGGGGGGTATTTATAGGCCCAAACATTAAGGAAAAGACCTTTTTATCCCTCTATTACAACCGACATAGTGGAAACTATTCCGTACTCTTAATAGGGCTAAAATGGTAAAAGACTAATCTAGTAGAAAGAAGATAAGTCTTCCATCTTAGATGGCAAAGAGGTTCCTGGAAGAGTCCATGTTCCAAGATGTACTCCGAACTAGAGCCCCTCATCATACTTTGAACTTGACTGGAACCATCTCCGAAATTATATATCGGACATCTTTATCTTAATCACCAGTCTTTATCTTGTTGCTGCGATAATCTTGAAGATGGAATATTTTCCCCCAACAGAGGGCGACTATGTCTATATCCGAGTCATTCCCCTCCGTGGCACCCAAAGGTTCAACATGAGAGGCAAGTTAGCACCTCGTTACGTCGGACCCTTTCAGATCCTCCGACGGCAAGGAGAAGTGGCATATCAGCTTGAACTGCCTCCATCCTTGGCAGGAGTCCATGATGTGTTCCACGTCTCTCAACTGAATAAGTGTCTCCGTGTGCCCAATGATCTTAAAACGAGATGACCCGGTCTAAGCTCAATGATCTTAACCTTCGGGTCGAACCAAGCCTTCGTCTGCTGATGATACTTTGATAAATTAGCCACAGCTCGAAGTCTTGTCTCCTCTGTTAAATCTAGCGAAGCTTTTCTTTCTCCTTCAATCTCTGGTTCGGTGCTGCGAAGTGATCCTCCTTTGAGCTCCGTTGGAGTCATAGCTTCATCCCCGAATAGCAATCTGAATGGAGTGAAACCTGTGGACCTTGTTTGCATTGTCCGAATGGACCATAAAATCTTTGGAAGTTCTTCGGTCCACAGTCCTTTTGCCAATCCTACTATCCTTCGATTTAGCCCTGACAAAATATTTCCATTGGCTCTTTCTACAGCTCCATTAGACTGAGGATGTCTTACTGCAGCAAAACATAACTGGATGCCTAGATCTTCGCAGAACTTCTTGAAAGGTTCTACATCGAACTGTGTTCCATTATCAACTGGGAGTTGTCTAGGCACTCCGAACCGGCAAATGATACTTTTCCAAAAGAATTTATGTACATTGTTCGAAGTGATAACTGTTAAGGGCTCTGCTTCTACCCACTTAGAAAAATATTCAATAGCTACCACTGCGAACTTTAAATTTCCCTTAGCTACTGGAAAGGGACCAATCAAATCCATACCCCATCTGGCCATGGGCCATACCGGAGCTATAACTTGAAGGGTTGTTGGTGGGCGATGACTCCTCCGTCCCATCCATTGACATCCTTGACAAGTGCGGACCAAGCTCTCCGCATCAGCTGTTATTGTAGACCAATAAAGCCCCTGGCGAAGTGTTTTTCCTGCCAAAGCTCGAGGGGCCAAATGGCTACCGCAAAGTCCTTCATGGATTTCTCGAAGAATATCTTGGCCTTCGGTTTGGGATATACATCGGAGTAAAGGGGAACATACTCCGGCCTTATATAAAATACCGTTGATTATTTGATAACTCCTGGCCCTGAGTTTCAATCTTGAAAACTGTGGCTCTTCAAACGAATTTGCTCCTCCTTGCAAAAGTTCCATGATCGAATTTCTCCAATCTGTACTTGGAATGCAAAGAATCTCTGTGGAAGGAATTTGTGGCACCGAAGGTGTACTGAGCTCCTCATAAAAAGCCTCTTCTGGTATATCCATAGCTCCGGCTGCAGCTTTTGCTAAGATGTCCGCTTGCACATTTTCTGCTCTTGGTATACTCCGAATGGAAATACCCTTGAATTGTGCTTCGATCTTACGGATTTCTTCTAAGTACTTTGCAAGCTGTGGATGCCGAACTTGAAAACTTTTATCTCCGTGCTCTGCTACTATTTGAGAATCTGTCTTTATAACAACTCTTGTAGCCCCTAGAGCACGTGCTTTTCGGAGTCCCAGTAAAATACCTTCATACTCCGCTATATTATTGGTAGACTTAAAGTTGAGTCTTGCGGAGTACATTGCTCTTTGCCCTGAAGGCGAAATTAAAACTGCTCCAACACCTGCTCCGGATGCTTGGAAAGCCCCATCAGAAAAAACAGTCCAAATTCCTTCATTTGACTTCTCTGGAACCCATGTTGCAGGGGGATTCCACTCTGCTACGAAGTCATCCAATACTTGCGACTTAATTGATGTTCTTGCCAGGAAAGATATGCCAAAGGGTGCTAATTCAACAGCCCACTTCCCAATTCTTCCAGTGGAATCCTTACTTCGGAGCATATCTCCCAGAGGATACAAAGTTGGTACCACAACATTATGTGCCAAAAAATAGTGCCTTAGCTTCCTCGAAGCCATTATTAGAGCATAAACGAATTTCTCAAGCTCGGAATATCTTGTTTTTGCTCCGGACAATGCTTCGGACACAAAGTAAACTGGATTTTGTACCAACTTCCCGTTGACATCAATCTCTCTGACAAGAACTACACTGACAGCAGAGCCAGTAGCTGCAAGGTAGAGGAGTAGGGTTTCATCCGCAACAGGCACCGTGAGTGTAGCAAGATTACTGAGATAATTTTTAATATCTTCGAAGCTCTTTTGACACTCCGGTGTCCATGCAAAATCTTTGGACCCTTTCAATGCTTTGAAAATAGGCAAACTTCTCTCCCCAAACCTTGCCAGAAATCTGCTAAGTGCTGCAAGACGACCTGTCAGCTTTTGCACTTGCTTCAAATTCTCTGGGGGAGCCATCTTTTGCAGCGCAGTTATCTGAGTAGGGCTAGCTTCAATCCCTCTGCTTGAAACTAAATACCCTAACAACTTCCCAGCCTTAGCTCCGAAGATACATTTCTCGGGGTTAAGACGGATTCCACATGCCCGAAGGCTATTAAATGTTTCTGCTAAGTCTAGGCTATGTTGGTGCTTTAAAGCACTCTTTATTACAATATCATCCATATAGGCCTCTACATTACGACCTAATTGATGACCTAGAGCCTTAGCAACTAACCTCGAAAAAGTAGCCCCGGCATTTCTTATGCCAAAGGGCATTCTTACATAACAGAAGACTCCTGAAGGAGTTACGAAGCTTGTCTTGATTTCATCTTCGCGTTTCAACCATATCTGATGATAACCGGAGTACGCGTCAAGGAAACTTAATAACTCCGAACCTGCAGTGGAGTCGACCAATTGATAAATTCGGGGCATGGGGTAGGGGTCACGAGGGCATGCTTTATTCAAGGATGTGAAATCAATGCACATGCGCCATTTCCTAGAAGATTTCTTCCTGACGAAGACTGGGTTGGCTAACCATTCTGTGTGAGCCACTTCTCTGATAATCCCAGCTTTCAGCAATTTTTCAAGTTCATCTTTGGCAAGAACAGCTCTTTCTGCAAACATTTTTCGGAGTCCTTGCCGAACAGGCCAGGCCTTCGGGTTTACAAGTAAACTGTGTTCAATAATATCCCGACTGACTCTGGTGATGTCTTCGTCAAACCAAGCGAAGACATCTAAATTCTCCTCAACTACTTTCTCCAAGGAGGTAGCAACTTCTGGAGGCAAATCTTTACCAAATTGAAATGAATATTCTTTGCCATCTTTAACAATAACCTTCGTTGCAATCTCTCCTTCAGGACTTGGTCTTGGGAAGGATTTTATCGAAGATTCGCTAGGAGCAGAAAAATTTTCTTGATTGTCTTGCACACTATTCACTTGTCTTGGATCAAGAGGGGGGCCGTGACCATACTCCGCTCTTCGGGTGGTAGCTTGATCTCCGAAGATGCTTGTGTGGGCATCTTCATGCACAAGTAATTGTGGTGTGCCACAGCTCCGAACTGATTTAACATGCCTCTTCCGAAGATGACGTTGTATGCATATGGAGCATCCACGACGTCGAAGATTACTTCTTCTGTCCTAGCTAACAGTCCTTCTCCGAAGGTAACTTCCAGGCCAATTTGGCCGAGGGCATCAAGCGGAGGTCCTGCGAAGCCTTGCAAAGGGCGAGCCGCAGGAAGAAGGTGCTTTCTAGAGATGCATAGTTGATCGAAGGCTTGAACAAAAATAATGTCTGCCGAACTCCCTCCGTCAATTAGCACTCTTCGAACTTTAGTTCCTACAATGTCGGCAGTAATGACAAGTGGGTCTGCATGTGGAAATTTAATGCCAGCTGCATCCTCTGCAGAAAAAGATATTGGCACATAGGACCATTCAGGCAAAGCAGCTGCAGACGACGAAGTTCCAATATGCCCCACTTCTCTGACATATTCTCTTCTCTGCCTTTTGACATGCTTCCAAGAGTTCCTCCTCCGGAGATTGAGAGGACTACCCTTTTTCCTCGATCTTGCCATTCTTCCTGCTTCGGAGGTGGCATAACATTGACCACCAGAGGGCGCCTTGCTGGATCGAAGTTTTCTATCCGCGCCACAGCCTGGACAGGCTCTGGACGCACTTCAACTGGAACTCGGTCAGTAGTGCCTCGACCCGAAGTTCTTTCCAGATACTCTCCTCATAGAGCAAGTATAGCTTTGCAAGTATCAGTTGCATGGCTTCGGTTTTCACCATGAATACAGCAAAAAAGGGGTTGGCTTTTGCCAGCCGGTTTCCCTGGCGGCCTCCAGCCGCTAGCCTTGTTCCCCGAAGGTTGCGGAGCTCTTTGGGCAAACTTTTGCGGAGGTGCAATGTTCAGAACTTCTGAACGAGGATGTTTTTGCCCCTTTCTCCTATCATGCTGAGCTTCGAAGACAGGTTCTTGCGGCTGTGCCAAAGTTTTCACTTCCAATTTTACTTCCTGCAGTATGGACGGAGTAGCTGCAGTCCTCCGAAGCCAACCCTCTTCTGACTTGGCATATTCTTCAAAATAGGACATCAGCTGAGAAACAGAAGATATGCTTTTCCGGTGAAGTTTATCAAGTAGGCCTGGATGAATGACTCCCTCTCGAGCTGCGTCAACTACCGAAGATGTAGTTAACCCTCGAATTTGCGACTTTGTATGAGCGAAGCGCTTGAAGTATTGTCTCAATGTCTCTCCAGGGAGCTGCTTCACCTGGAAAAGACTTCCCGTTGACATTGGGGGCACGAAGGTGCCTTGGAAATTGCTTACGAACTTCTTCTTCAGTTGTCCCCACGAACTGATTGATCCTGGTTTTAAAGACCAGAACCATCGCAAAGCTACTCCTTGAAGAGCCAGAGGGAAACATTTTGCCATGGTGTACCGCACTCCTCCACTAGCTTCAATCGCCAAAGCATAAGATCTGACAAACTCTCCAGGATCTTCATCTCCGGCATACTTGCAAAGCTTCGAAGTTTTAAACTTTGGGTTGAAGTGAACTTTTTGCAGTTCGGGATGCAGCGGAGACTCAGTATCAAAGGAGGCATTCTCCTGGGCTTCAGGATAAATAGGTTCGTCGTCTTTAGGCACTTCAGGAATAACTGGGATGGCTTGAGAGCGAAGCCTATTTGCAGCTTCTTGCCGCCATCTCGCTACTTCGGCTTGGAGACTGGCCATTTGAGTGGCCATATCACCAAGATTGTCTTCATCTCCTCCGGAAGGGTCTTCCGGGTCTTGAGAACTATAAGGATCAGTTCGGAGTGGAACTTGAGGTGGAAGAGGAACTCCGGGTGGCCGAAGTATAGATGGAGTTGGCGGAGGAACTCCGTATGCTCAAGGAATGGGAATTCCTTCTGGAGTTTGAGGTGGAGGAAATGTCGAAGGTCCTCCGACCTCAACTGTGTCTGGAGATATCACTCCGGAGGTCCGAGGGGACCTCCGAACAGGGTTACCAGTTGCGCTCCGCTTAGGAGGCATGGTGTAGGAAGTTGGTAGAGAACGAAGTTTCTTGGACTAAGTTCCCCACAGATGGCGCCAACTGTTGGCATAAAAGATTACGCTAATAGGTTTCTGAAGATTAGAAACTAACAAACGAAGTGTTTGCGAAGGAAACTATTCCAAGCCTCCGAAAGGATAATAACTTAGAATAGTTTAAAAGTGTGTATTGAATAACTTGTATTCGGTCCTCATTACAGGGTAAAACGGGGGGTATTTATAGGCCCAAACATTAAGGAAAATACCTTTTTATCCCTCTATTACAACCGACATAGTGGAAACTATTCGGTACTCTTAATAGGGCTAAAATGGTAAAAGACTAATCTAGTTAGAAAGAAGATAAGTCTTCCATCTTAGCTGGCAAAGAGGTTCCTGGAAGAGTCCATGTTCGAAGATGTACTCCGAACTAGAGCCCCTCATCATACTTCAAACTTGACTGGAACCATCTCCGAAATTATATATCGGACATCTTTATCTTAATCACCAGTCTTTATCTTGTTGCTGCGATAATCTTGAAGATGGAATATTTTCCCCCAACAGAGGGCGACTATGTCTATATCCGAGTCATTCCCCTCCGTGGCACCCAAAGGTTCAACATGAGAGGCAAGTTAGCACCTCGTTACGTCGGACCCTTTCAGATCCTCCGACGGCAAGGAGAAGTGGCATATCAGCTTGAACTGCCTCCATCCTTGGCAGGAGTCCATGATGTGTTCCACGTCTCTCAACTGAATAAGTGTCTCCGTGTGCCCACCGAGCAGGCCGACCTCCAACAGCTCAACGTCCAAGAGGACTTGACCTACATTGAGAAACCCATCAGGATTCTAGAAACTAAGGAGAGAGTAACTAGGAGCCGTCTGGTTCGCTTCTGCAAGGTTCAGTGGGACAACCACCTCGTTGAAGAAGCCACATGGGAAAAAGAAGACGAGTTGAAAGCCCAATACCCCGAGCTATTCGAGTAACTTTCCAATCTCGAGGATGAGATTCTTTGTAAGGGGGATAGGTTTGTAACACCCCAAATTTTCAGAGAAATAAAAATACGAATTATTATAATTTTCTGGAAATGATTTATTTTGAAATACCTTTAATACCCTTCTAGGCTTAAATGCACTAAAACCTAGAGGAAATGTCCAAAACAGAAGCTATAAAATTTTGTATATGATCCCAAGGCCAACAAATATTTTTGAGAATTTTTATAGATTTTTATCTCCCTTGGAAGTAGCCCAAATATTTTAAACTAATTTCAGCAATTATTTTTATCCAGAAAAGAATTCAAACAGTAACGGGCCCCTTTCCCCCATTCTCCCCCAACCGGCCAGCCCAGCCCACTCCCTCAATGCACCCCGGACTGACAGGCGGACCCCACTGGTCAGTGACCCTCTCCCCCACGCGCGCACGCCCGACATCTTGGCCCCACCTGTCGACGCTAACGTCCCCGTACGGCTGATGCCTCGACCCCACCCGTCAGCCACCACGACCGTACGCTCGTGCCCGCTGACCGCCTTGGCCCACCTATCGGACCCGTCGTCCACCTCGCACCACCCCCCTAACTCTGCCGGCCACCGATCCCGCCTCGGATCCGCCCCTGCTGGCCCCCTCGCTTTAATTCATCGCCGGCATTAAAACCCCACGACGCGCCGACCGTTTCCCCCCATTAATCCACGCGTAATCGCCCGCTGTTGAGAAACCATGTTGAAGAATATGTTTTTGATATTCCAGATGTGATGAGTGATTGTCAACGGAAGTCAATGGAAGGGAGAGATGAAGACCTGCCGAGTCTGAGGTGCATGTGACTCAGGTACATGGGCAGTGAGCGACGGCCGGGCAGAGGAGCCGCGGAGTCGGGCTGGCCCAATCCGGGTACATGGCTAGGAGCGGCAGAGGATCCACCGGTCTGTTGACTGGGTTTGACTCAGGTACACGGGTGGCAAGCGATTGCCGGGCTGAGGAAGTTGTGGGGTCGGGTCGGCCCAATCCGGGTACCCGGTGCGAAGACGGTGGACGCTTTGTCAGTTTCGGCATAAAACTGACGATCTATGTTTAATTTGTTTTTAGGAATTTAATATTTAGTTTTTAAGTTTTAGAATATTTTTATTCGAGTCAGTTAATTTTTGTAAGAATATTTAGTAATTTTCGGAGTTTATTTTAGAGTCAGTTTATTTTACCCGAGGGTAAAGTAGTCTTTTCATGTATTAGGATTTGCCTATAAATAGACACCTATCCCTTTGAGGATGGATGACTGTTTTTGAAGAGATTAATCTACAGTCCAGACCTTTTGTTCTGCCCCGCCGTGGTCTACTTTTCTGACGTTTTTCTCCACAGCAGTTTTTGCCTCCACCACAAATCGCCTTCCTTTCTTTTTAGGCGAGCAAGCGAGTTTTGTTTTCTCTGGCCGATCGCGAAACCTAGGCGTGAGGGCTACCCCGCATAGCCCTGCAATCCCAGCGTAGCAATGCAAGCAGCACAACGGATTAGCTGCTAGCTTCTAGCGTGCGGTGGCCAAGGTCTTGAGAACAGCGGCAGGAGGTGGAAGGCCCGAGGCCTTTGTCAGGTGGCGTGCGCAGGACCTGGCGGAGAAGCAGCGGCGCCAGACGTTTTTTCGCTGACAAATATCAGGGCGCACGGCAAGCTGCACGGCGTGTGGGACCCACGCACGTTCTTCGGCACAAGGAAGCAACACAACCGACGACTTTTCTTTTCTTCAAGGAACTTCACGCAGGGGGCGGCTATAGATCTATCCAGGCGAACAGGCAAATGGCGCTGCTGCTTTCAACGTCAAGCGGGCCACGGTGATTTCGTGCGGATCTACGGCGAGCAGGTAAGTATATTCAATCTCCTATTTTTTAGGTAATCTCAGTTTAATTAATAAACTCGTAGTTATCTGTTCTTTTAATTAAAATTAATCTCGTCATTAAATTTTAATCTGTTAAATTTTTATTCCGAATTAATTAAGTGTGTTTAATCTGCTCATATAAAAAGAAAAATTTATTGGTCGCAGTAATATATCTATTCTAGTTTTTCCTGAAATATTTTTTAGGTTATTTCTGAATTAATTTTTGGATGATCCATATTTTATTCAGTTAATTAGTATTGTATTTTTCGACTGAAATCTGAACATTTTATTAAGATATTTAGTGTTGTTTATTACGTCATTAAATATTTCTAGTACCCGTTTTATTTACTATAGTGATTCTTTTTAGTTGAGCTTTAATATCATTTTAATTAGCACACCGGTCATTTTTAAGCTAGACAACTTTAATTCCTAAAATCTGCTTTGCAAATATTATTTGTCTGGTTAAGTTTATTTGGGTGGTGGGATTAAAATATAGTTTAGCAAGAATTTTTAAGGTGCCCATTCACCCCCCCTCTGGTCGCTACTTTCGGTCCTACAAGTGGTATCAGAGCGAGGTTAGGTTTTTTTAATATCTTAACCGATTCTAAAACCTAGGTAGTGACCATGACGTCTTCTTGTAAAATCCCATCCCTAGAAGCTTTTGGCTACACTTATTGGAAGACTCGCATGCGAGCATATCTCATGAGCCAGAGCTCGGACATATGGGAGATTTGTGTTCATCCTAGTTTTACCATAACGACTATTGCTGCGGATACTGCTGCTGATGTAATTACCCAGCATCAAAACAATAGTAAGGCGGTGAACATTTTATTTTCTGGTCTAGGTCCTAGTGAGTTTGAGCGTGTTAGCCATCTCACCACTGCTATAGAGATCTGGGCTACCCTCCAGGCACACCATGAGGGGACAGGTCAGGTCAAGGCTAGGCTATATCAGACCTACCGGCGTGAGTATGAGAATTTTTCACAGAAGCCGGGTGAGACAGTTCAGGCCTTGTTTGGTCGCTTTCAATCGATCATTAACAAGCTTCACGTTAACAAGGCCGAGCGTGATCAGCTGGTCTCGGATCATGAGCAGGCGCTTAAGGTACTCCATACCTTGGACCCTAAGATCTGGGAGATCAAGGTCTCTTCTATTGTTGAGAGCACATCTTTTATACCTTGACTATCGCAGAGCTTTTTAGTAAGCTCAAGGCCTCAGAGGTCGATATCCAGTTGAGATCAAATCTCACTGGTTCTGGATCAAAGACTCTGGCGCTTGCGACACCATCTGCTGATCCTAATGCCATGAGTTGTACTGCATTTTCCTTGATGTCTATCTCCGAGGAACAACTTGATTCACTAGGAGATGATGATCTATGCTTGTTTAACAACCGGGTGCGACGTGTTTATGATAAGCGAATGTTTAAGAGACACGGCACAAAATCCGGATGCTTTGAGTGTGGTGACCCAAGTCATTTTATCGCCGACTGTCCCAAGCAGAAGAATTATAAGAAGGGAACTGACGGCAACTCCTACAACTCTGGCAAGTACGACAACTCCACGAAGGGCAAGCCCAAGACAAGGTTCTTTCGAAAGGCTCTAAAAGATTACAAGCGTGAGAACAAGAAGCGAGACGAGACCTTCTTCGCCGAGATGGAGAAAAGATATTCCAAGAGATCCTCGTCTTCCTCATCGTCTTCAAGTTCAAGTGATGAAGATATCATGATAAGGAAGGGGAAGGACAGGGACAATCCGGCGGGCCTCTGTTTCATGGGCTTCGGGGACAAGCCGAAGAGTCGCTCACGTCACAGCCGAAGACCCCACAAGAGTTTTTGCTCAATGGCTCTTGGGGAGAAGAAAGAGAAGGACTCCTCCGACGACTCCGACAACGACGACGATGAGAATGCATCTTCCTATGAACAAGAAGTTGTTAATTTACTAGAACAGAATAGTCGGGAGTTGAAGTATAGGGAGAAACTGCTTAGAGGGTCTAAGAAGAGGATAGATGAGCTTGAGAGTGAGCTTGCCACGGCAAATGGCAAGATTGAGAGTCTGTCTTCTTCCCCTTGCTTGGGTGATAGTGGTGAGTGCCCTAATTGTGAGGTGCTGTTGTGTGACCTCACGACTCTTAAGCCTAGGTACACATAGAGAGTAGATGAGAGAGACGCATTGGCCACTGAGCTTGAGAGCGCTCAGTAGGAGCTAAAAGATGCTCATGCCACTGTCGTCTCACCTTGTGTAGACTACCCATCTCATTTAGCTAGTATAGCTGAGCTGAGAGCCAAGAGTGATGAGCAGTTGAGTGAGTTAGCTGGAGTGAGAGGTGAGTTGGAGAAGACGAAGCTAGAGCTTGAGACATTGTCAGTTTCATCCACTGTTTGTGAGAACTGCATGTCCATTAGAATGGAGTTGATCAAGCTAAAAGCTGAGAAGTCTGTCGAAGCTGATAAAGAGTGTGAGATCTGCTTGTCTCAGGTGGAGGTGTTAGCTTCTTTGAGAGAGGAGCTACCTGATGTTCAGAATGAGAACTTTTACCTCCGTCAGATCCTGAGTTGGATTAGTGCTAGAGAGCCACAGCTCGGCATGATGATCCAGCAGTTCAAGAGACATGATGGTTTTAGGGTAGGTTACACATATACCAAGGTTGATTTTGAGAGCGCCGTTAGTCGTGCAGTGGAGTGGAGTAAGATGACTCCCGAACAGAGTTATCCCAAGACTCACTCCACTGAGTCCTTTAAAGATAGTCAGCCCAAGGATGGAGTGTTCCAAGAACAACCTAAAGCTCCACCTAAGAAGCAAATCTGGGTCCCAAAGCCTAAAACTCTCCACACTTCTCTTGATTCTTTACCTAGACCCTCTCACACCAAAGATGCTTCACCC
Source organism: Zizania palustris (assembly GCA_019279435.1). Taxonomy (NCBI): domain Eukaryota; kingdom Viridiplantae; phylum Streptophyta; class Magnoliopsida; order Poales; family Poaceae; genus Zizania; species Zizania palustris. The sequence goes on along the minus strand of JAAALK010000286.1, from coordinate 4,771,704 downwards.
AACACCACCAAGCCTAAGAACCCAAAGCCACAACAATATCGCAAGAAGCCTACCTATCACTATGAATTTTGTCAGAGAGACGGGCATCTTGAGGAGTTTTGCTTCGGGAGGAAGCGGGTTGAGCGAACAGAGAGAGCTCGAGGTGGGCAGGAGCAGTTCTACCAGCAGGGTGGTAGACAGAGAGTCCCTCGATGTAGAGAGAGGCTAGAGGCCAGGTCACGTCGTGTAGGTGGTGGTAGTGGAGACGATTTTTATGATCGTACTCTGGAGGGTGGTTTCCGTTCCGGCAGAGTTTCGTATCGTTCGGTATACGGTTTTGGATCTCGCGACCGTGATTTTAGGCAGAACAGAGGACCGCGCTTCAGTCCAAACTCATATGATTCCTTTTGCTTTCCTACATACGCGCAGATGGCTCGACACTGGTTCAACACTTTTACTAAACCTGGCATTGGACCGTTTGGTCCCACTCATGATTATTGATCATGTTTTTGGGAGCTGTGTATCTTTTTTTAGGATATTTTGAGTCAGCTTTTCATTGGTATCAGTTTTTTTTCTTTCTTTATTTTCATTGAGTCTTTTGTGTGCGTTCATATCAGGCATAATCATCAATCACATTTTGAGCTTGCTTCTATTATATGATTAATCTGCTTTACTTTCTCTAGCTAGTATATGTTTTTGATTACTTGTCGATGATCATGTTCTGGTCCAGTTCACATGATATATCTAATATTTGGCATATGCATGGCTTTTATGTTCTAAAATTGAAAAATGATCACCACTGCCTCTGGTAACTAGCATGTGTAGGCTGAATGCTTTTGCTATCTTTTACATGCCTTGTAGCTAGATCCTTACTTAGATGCAGATATGCAACTTGGACATTTATATGCTTTAAATATGCAAAATGTGCTATAAAATGATAAAAATTCAGAAAAATGATAAATTTATGCATTTTTATGATTATCAGAAAAGATCCAGGTGGGTTTGCTTTGTCGCATTGCATTGTTCTAGACTGCTTACCATAGCACTTTGGTATGAACTAGGACGGTGTAATGTATGCCAAGATCAATGTCTTAAGCTTCTGATGGTCCAATTCTGGCCTAGGCTTGACTTGGTCGGTTAGCATAAGGTTTGACATGCAAATAACCCCTGGCAGAAATGAAAAAGAAATAATCTGAAAATTTTAAAAAGATGACAAGTTTGTTGAAGCACTTTGATTTGGACAATGCTTATCTTGGTAGATATCAGTTAGTTTTTCATCTCATGCTTTACTTTGCTTGTCAACTAGAAAATGTGGTGATGCTTTTGTTTTTGCAAAAATCGAAAAATACGTGCTAATGACTTTCTTAAGATATCATCTATTGCACTGATCATGTCATGTATCTTAGACAGTATATCTTTCGCTATACTTGTTAGATGTTGTTATTGCAGTTAATCATATCTAAGAAGCATGCTTTTCACACTCCACCTGCACCCCATCTGCATTCATGGCATTTTTTGAGGGGGAGCTGCATTTCAGGGGGAGTTTGTGTTTATGTCTCTTTAAAGTGCATTTATTCTCACTTGATGAGTCCAATTGTCAACAAGGGGGAGAAATTTTGGATATATTTTTGGCTTTCTCCAGGATTTATTTCAGGGGGAGTTCCTTGTTGGTAATTCTGAGATTTGATTTGCACTTGTTTTTGAGGCTTTATTTTTGGTTAACCATAATGACCATTTTTTCTTGCTTCTATTTGGCTTTTGGTCATTAGGGTTAAACTTTATTTTCTTTCTTCTATTTTCTTTTGTTTTTGTTTTCTGTTTTCCTGTTTCCACATGTTTTGCAGGTTCTGGAGATGAGCTGAAAAAGGGTGTTGACAATGCACTCATCAAGGGGGAGATTGAGAAAACATGTTGAAGAATATGTTTTTGATATTCCAGATGTGATGAGTGATTGTCAACGGAAGTCAATGGAAGGGAGAGATGAAGACCTGCCGAGTCTGAGGTGCATGTGACTCAGGTACATGGGCAGTGAGCGACGGCCGGGCAGAGGAGCCGCGGAGTCGGGCTGGCCCAATCCGGGTACATGGCTAGGAGCGGCAGAGGATCTACCGGTCTGTTGACTGGGTTTGACTCAGGTACACGGGTGGCGAGCGATTGGCGGGGTGAGGAAGCTGCGAGGTCGGCCCAATCCGGGTACCCGGTGCGAAGACGGTGGACGCTTTGTCAGTTTCGGCATAAAACTGACGATCTATGTTTAATTCGTTTTTAGGAATTTAATATTTAGTTTTTAAGTTTTAGAATATTTTTATTTGAGTCAGTTAATTTTTGTAAGAATATTTTAGTAATTTTCGGAGTTTATTTTAGAGTCAGTTTATTTTACCCGAGGGTAAAGTAGTCTTTTCATGTATTAGGATTTGCCTATAAATAGGCACCTATCCCTTTGAGGATGGATGACTGTTTTTGAAGAGATTAATCTACAGTCTAGACCTTTTGTTTCGCCCCGCCGTGGCCTTCTTTTTCGACGTTTTTCTCCACAGCAGTTTTTGCCCCCACCACAAATCGCCTTCCTTTCTTTTCAGGCGAGCAGGCAAGTTTTGTTTTCTCTAGCCGATCGCGAAACCTAGGCGTGAGGGCTACCCCGCATAGCCCTGCAATCCCAGCGTAGCAATGCAAGCAGCACAACAGATTAGCTGCTAGCTTCTAGCGTGCGGTGGCGAAGGTCTTGAGAACAGCGGCAGGAGGTGGAAGGCCCGAGGCCTTTGTCAGGTGGCGTGCGCAGGACCTGGTGGAGAAGCAGCGGCGCCAGACATTTTTCACTGACAAATCTCAGGGTGCACGGCAAGCTGCACGGCGTGTGGGACCCACGCACGTTCTTCGGCGCAAGGAAGCAACAGAGCCGACGAGTTTTCTTTTCTTCAAGGAACTTCACGCAGGGGGCGGCTATAGATCTATCCAGGCGAACAGGCAAACGGCGCCGCTGCTTTCAACGTCAAGCGGGCCACGGTGATATCGTGCGGATCTACGGCGAGCAGGTAAGTATATTCAATCTCCTATTTTTAGGTAATCTCAGTTTAATTAATAAACTCGTAGTTATCTATTCTTTTAATTAAAATTAATCTCGTCATTAAATTTTAATCTGTTAAATTTTTATTCTGAATTAATTAAGTGTGTTTAATCTGCTCATATAAAAAGAAAAATTTATTGGTCGCAGTAATATATCTATTCTAGTTTTTCCTGAAATATTTTTTAGGTTATTTCTGAATTAATTTTTGGATGATCCATATTTTATTCAGTTAATTAGTATTGTATTTTTCGACTGAAATCTGAACATTTTATTAAGATATTTAGTGTTGTTTATTACGTCATTAAATATTTCTAGTACCCGTTTTATTTACTACAGTGATTCTTTTTAGTTGAGCTTTAATATCATTTTAATTAGCACACCGGTCATTTTTAAGGTAGACAACTTTAATTCCTGAAATCTGCTTTGCAAATATTATTTATCTGGTTAAGTTTATTTGGGTGGTGGGATTAAAATATAGTTTAGCAAGAAATTTTTAGGCGCCCATTCACCCCCCTCTGGTTGCTACTTTCGGTCCTATAGCTGTCACTCACATGCATGGAATGCCCTCGCCGGCGTTACTCTCGGCCTCCCCCGATTGTGCCCCCTGCCCCCGCCGATGCCTCTATTTCAACCCTACGCCTCCACCGCAACCAGCCTCCACGCCATTCGCACTAAGGACGAATAGAACGCCCGCACTCCGGTTTTTAACACCACCCCGCCACCTTCGCTCCAGCCGCCGCTCGCCGTCATCGGAGTACTCCTCCACCCTTGGCGACTGCACCAACGTGACCGTCGATGCCTCCCTGACCTCGGCCACCGCTCCATCGACGACGAACCCCACCGGAGCCGCCTCGCCGACAAGGGACCCGAACCCCTCCGCCGTCTACACTCGTCGCCGGCCGCACCCTATCGACCTCAGACCACCGCAGTGGTACCTTCATGTTCCCCTAGTTGCCTTCTTTCTATTTCTAGGCGTAGATAGGACCGCTGGCCATCGCCACCGCCACTACCCCATCGCCACCTCTCGATCGTCGCCGGAGAAGATGACTGGCGTGGGTAAAATACTCGTGTCATGTCGGATTCGATCGTGACCGCACGATCTTGATCTGGCGGCATCAATTAAAGCCCTTGTGAGGTTTAATCCCGCGCGTCCATCTGGTCAAAGGGGTATCGAGCGTCGTGGGCCATTGATCGCCACTTAACGCCCCCGCCTCGCCTCCAAGCGTTGGATCTAGATCCAACAGTCCAGGATGGGCCGAACCACGTGCACAGTGCGCGGGTTCACGGTGGATTCGGTTCACCGTGGACCCGAGACTATTTCCTGTTTAAATAAAAATCCAGAAATTGATTTAAACTTTGGAAATTCATATCTTGCTCATTTTAACTCCAAATTTAACCATTTTAATTCTAGAAAATTCATAATTTTATTCTCTACATGTTAATGACATATAAACAGTAGGTTTACTTTGAGTATTTCATGTTTATTTAATAAAATATTCAAACGCACTTTAGGATAAACCACAAATTTGTCCATTTCACCTTTAGGAAAATTTATCTTTTATTCTTTTCATACTAGTATAAATGAAACACTAGGTTCATTCTGAACTTTATATTTTAAGTAGTTAGAAATTTAAAATACATTAGTTTACATTATTATTCCTTTTTAGAAAGGCCATTATTTCATTAAAGTTCATTTTAAAATGTTCTTAAGATAAATTTCAGAAAGTTAATGACTTTATTTTCCTTGGTTCAAACCAATCAAAACCTATATGCCTATTGTGTGGATTTTGGATTGTTTATTGAATGTTATGTTTATTATTCATATCGAAAAGACTACGACACCGCCGAGGAGCCGAAGTACTTCCCGAAAGTCCCTCCCTCAACTTTCGCTGAACAAGGCAAGTCACCAAACCAATCTTTTGAGCATATTGAACCCATGTTTTATTAAACTATCGCTAAAACACATAGGGTATACATGCATTAGTCAAATGAAAGCCTTATAATATATTTATTAAGATCCCCCGACCTTGATGTGCAACCCAAGCCATGCTATCTAGCCTAAACTCCTTGTCACCATATTATTAGTACAATTAGCTAGTGTCCAATGTATCGGCACAATCTCTATAAGTTAAAAATGAGTCATAGCAATCTGGTTCCACTATATGATCCTCGTCTATCTTATCCCTGGAATGATGTTGGTGATAGAGTTATGGTTGAGAGTGTATGCATGGTAGGTTCCGGGTGCAAGCTAGGGCATTGATCGGTAGCACCCGGGGCACTATAAGGACCGGTCTGCGGGATCCTTTGCAATACACTTTCGTACTAACCACAAGTCTAATGGGTAAGTCCTAACTAAGGTATGGTGTGTTCCAAACCGAGGACACTATTTGGAGATGGGTCAAGCAGCACCTGCGGGTGACTTGTACCGACGTGGCGCAAAAGGGGGTGCGACGTTCCCGTGGTATGGGTCATCTCGTTACACTTTGGTGTATGGGATGAGTGTGTGCTTTTTGGGTACAATAGTACACCTCTGATCATAGTCATAAATCTTTTCGAAAAGTCGAGCCCATGGTCAAGGGCGGGTTGCGTGACATCTCACAGTTAGATTACTTTTATGAGTGTGCATGATGATTTGACATGTAAGGACTGTTGAGCGAGGAGGGAAAACGTACTCCTCGAGTTAGATGGTATTATGATGTTCATGTTTATTATTCCGCATGATTAAATTTGACTACACTAAATGCAACAACTGAAAAATGTACTTTTCCGCACTTTTAGCCATTATCCTTCCTTTGTTATTACCTTGCATTAATATTGCATTTGTGGTGGCTTATTGAGTACTTTTTGTACTCATACCCGTTGAACACACCATTCAGAGGATGCCTACTACGAGGAAGATGGTCTGGAGTAGCGACCTAGTCAAGAAGATCCTGAAGAGGGCGTTCGTCATGCTTTTTATTGTTTATTTTATTTTTACTCATTTGTAATAATGTGGTATGTGTACCACGAATGTTTGCCGTATGTACGTTGTCGCATGATGAACCTCTTGTATTATTGTTTTTCTTTGGAAATTCAATAATGTTCTCATTTCTTAAAATTGGGGCACCACACCTAGCCACCATAGACTCCTCTCCTCCCTTTCTTGATCTCAAATGTTGAGATCGGGGATCCCCATATCTCATGTGTGGTGCTAGCACGCTGCTGTGGACTCCGTGGAGGCGTTGCTCCATAAGCGACGTTCGTGGCCGTCACCACGAGGAAGGCGACTTCTTCATCGATTGGATCAGAGAGGAACGGCTAGGACAAAGTAAGTATAGGCTTGACGTGTGTAGGACCGAAAGTAGCGACCAGAGGGGGGGTGAATGGGCGCCTAAAAAATTCTTTCGAATCAATGGCCTGCTCCCAATACCCAACGCACCTCTAAAGACTAAACAGCACAGAAAGAACAGATCGCCTAAGTCTAAAGATATCTAGCCTAGAAGCAACTGTTGAAAAACAGAGAAATGCCAATGCAGTGCTAATAGACAGATAAACTGTATACAAAAGACAAGGCAAGATAAGCTTCTCAGTAATAAATGCACAAGGAGTGAAATGAGAAGTTACCGTTCAAAATATGTCTCCTGTTTGAAACTTGGTGAAGCCTGCTTCGCTGGTCGAAGCCTGCTTCGCTGGCCGAAGCCAGCTTCGGAAGTCGAGGCCTGTCGAGGTTGAGCGAAGGTTGAAGTTGACGTGCCGAGGGTTTGTTTGGTCTAGCCTAGCTCGTGTGTTACAGAGTGCGAAGTATGCTTCGTAGCGAAGAGTGCGTGTATCGAAGCTTGCTTCGAACAGTATGCTTTGAAGCACAACCTTCGAACAGACCTTCGAACACGTCACACACAAAGACTACCTTCGAAGGAGAAGCGAAGGCTGACACACGACAGAGAATCAAAACGAAGCCTATACTCTACCTTCGAACAAACACATCGAGGACGGAAGCAAACACTGAGCGAAGTCTAATAGAAGGACAAGCTTCGAAGCCAACTTCGAAACCTGTCGAAGTATGGACTTCGAAGAGCTCGAGTCGGAGTACCTTCGCACTGACGTTCGAAGTATGAGATGCTGTCAGTTCAAAAAATACTTCGAAGCTAGCAATTCAGGACACAAAACGGAGTTCGAAGTTCAAACGAAGCCTTCGAGTATATCAGATCGAAGCCTGCCTCACGGAGCTGAGGGGCTTCGAACAGAGAGGGTAGCTTCGCCAGAAAACAGTCAAAAAGGTACTCAGCCCTGTCAACTTCGATCAAAAAGCTGCGCAGAAAAGCAAAAAGCTGGTACTAGTGTATTGTTGCAACAGTGTAGTAGTACTACTTGCAACAGCAAGAACTAGTACTACTTGCGTGAAGAACACACGCAACAGAAGCAACCGAAGCCCTCAAAACCAGGAATAAAATCACCAAAAACACACCAAACCGAAGGTTCTGATTCCAAGAGAATAATGCACACATCCACACATGAACAGGAGATGGAATCTTACTGAGAAGGAGTAAATGCAAGGCAAAATGCAATGAATAAGTTCCTGGCGGCGCACAGCAAGAGTGAGAGAGAATGGAGACAAAATGACCCAAAGGAGTATGAATTGATTTCAGCCAAAAGGGGTAGTCCAACCCTAGGGATTGGGGTCCTATTTATAGGCTGCCCAATGGCCTAGAATATTCCACCAGCCCCTTAGGGTTTTTTACAGACGCAGGAATAAAGGAAAAGACTCTACTGCCCTTAGGAATTTTTACAGACACGACTGACTGACTGTGGGCCTAGAGATACAGATGACTTATCCGGAAGCTAAGTTTTCGTAGCGACTACGGCTTCTCTTCTGGACAGTCGGATACAAGATCAACGGTTGTCAGTTTTGCGCCGAAACTGACAAAGCCTCCACCGGCTTTGCACCAGGTACCCAGATTGGGTCGGCCTGATTCCGCAGCTCTCTCAGCCCGGCAATCACTCGCCACCCGTGTACCTGAGTCAGTCCTGGTCAACAGCCCAGTGGTTCTTCTGCTGCTCCTGGCCCATGTACCCGGATTGGGCCAGCCCGACTTCGCAGCCTCCTCTGCCCGACAGTCGCTTGTTGCCCGTGTACCTGAGTCACACGTGGCCCATGAAACAGCAGATCTCTTCTTCTTTTGTCCTCTTTGACTATCGTTGACAATGACTCATCACATCTGGAGCCATGAGGCCCACGCTATTCAGCATGGCTCCTCAATCCCCCCCTTGATGAGTGCATTGTCAACACTCCTCTTCTTCAGCTCTTCAGCACCTACGAACAAATGTGGAAACACGAAAAAAAAGCACAAGAAAACAAAGAAGAAGAAAAATAAGGTAAAAGTTTAACCCTAATGACCAAAAGCCGAACAAAAGCAAGAAGTGGTCATTATGGTTAACCAAAACGTAAAAGCTCAAAATGAGTGCGATTTCAGAACAACAAGGATATCAACAGAGTAAGAACTCCCCCCTTAAACTCTGATCCCAAATTTTCTCCCCCTTGTTGACAAGTGAACTCATCAAGCACTCAAAAGAGACACGGATCCCCCCTGAAATGCAACTCCCCCTCAAAATATGCAGTAAATTCAACTAGAGTGCATGTGGAGTGTAGAAAGCATGCTTCTCAAATATGATTGACTGCAATTACAACATCTAACAAGTATAGCAAAAGACATACTGTCTAAGACACATGGCATGATCAGTGCAACAGATGATATCTAAGGAAAGTCATTAGCACGCATTTTTCAGTTTTTGCAAACAAAAGCATCACCACATTTTCCAGTAAACAAGCAAGGTAAAGCATGAGATGCAAGAGCTAACTGATATTTACCAAGATAAGCATTGTCCAAAACAAAGTGCTTCAGCAAACTTGTTATCATTTCAATGTTCAAGCTTTTTCTTTTCTCTTTTTCATTAATGTCAGGGGTTATTTGCGTGTCAAAACCTCACGCTGACCGACCAAGTCAAGCCTAGGCCAGAACTAGACCATCAGAATCTTAAGACATTGGTCTTGGCATACACTACATTGTCCCAATTCATACCAAAGTGCTATGGTACGCAGTCCAGAACAATGCAATGCGACAAAGCAAACCCACCTGGATCTTTACAAGTTATGCATAAAGAGGCATGGAATTTTCATTTTTTTGATTTTTTATAGCATATTTCCATGTTTTTAAAGCAGAAGGATGTCCAAGTTGCATGTTTGCATCTAAGTCAGGAACTAGCTACAAGGCATTTAACAAATAGCAAAAACAGTCAGCCTACCCATGCTAGTTACCAGAGGCAATGGTGATCATTTTTCAAATTTAAAGCATAAAAGCCATGCATATGACAGATATCAGACATATCAAGTGAACTGAAGCAAAGCATGATCATCGACAAGTAATCAAAAGCATGTACCAGCTAGAATAAGTAAAGCAGTTCAATCATATAACAGAAGCAAGCTCAAAAGTGTGATATGTGAATATGCAAGATATGAACACACAAAAAGACTCAAGAAAAGAGTAAAGAAGAAAGAAAACTGACGCAAAATATCCTAAAATGGATACACAACACCCAAATCCCCTCGTAAACGCTCAAATGTAGAGTGATATAGGGGTTTGGTGAAAATATTAGCCAACTGATGATGGGTATCAAAATGAACAAGGTCAATGAGACCTTTCTCATATTGATCCCGCAAGAAGTGAAAGCGCACATCAATGTGTTTGGTTTTTGAATGGAGACATGGGTTTTTCCCTACACTAATTGCACTGGTGCTGTCGCAAAACAAAGGAACTCTGGTAGGAAAGAACAACCCAAAATCTCGCAGAGTGGAAATCATCCAAACCAACTGTGAGCAGCAGCTAGCAGCAGCTACATACTCAGCCTCAGTGGTCGAAAGAGCAACTCCAGATTGCTTTTGAGAAGACCAAGAGACAAGAGAAGAACCAATAAACTGGCAAGTACCGGAAGTCGACTTGTGATCCAACCGGCACCCACCAAAGTCGGCGTCCGAAAATCTAGATAAATCAAGAGATGATGATGTTGAATAGTAAACACCAAGATCAGGCGCATAAGTGAGATACCTGAAGATGCGCTTGACAGCCTGCCGGTGAGACGCGCGTGGTGATGACTGAAAACACGCGCAAAGTCCTACGGCGAACTGTATGTCCGGTCTTGTTGCCGTCAAGTATAGTAGCGAACTGATCATCCCTCGAAACTCCCTTTCATTGACCTTGACACCACTCTCATCCTTGTCCAGACCCCCAGAGGTGCCCATCAGGGTCATCTGCGGCTTCAATTCACCACCAAAGTCAAATTTTTTCAACATGTCACGAGTATACTTACCTTGGTGGATGAAGGTGCCGTCCTTGGTCTGCTTGATCTAGAGCCCTAAGAAATACTTGAGCTCACCCATGAGGCTCATCTCAAACTCACTGTGCATCTGCTCAGAAAACTTGGACACAAGATCATTACAAGTACCGCAAAAAATAATATCGTCCACATAAATCTGAGCGACTAAGAAATCTGAAGCATCTCTGAGCAAGAAAAGAGTTTTGTCCACAGAACCCATCACAAACCCCTTCCCCAACAAAAATTGCTTTAACCGGTCATACCAAGCCCTGGGGGCTTGCTTCAACCCGTATAAAGCTTTGTTCAACTTAAAAACATGTCGAGAAAACTTAGGGTTCTCAAACCGGGGGGCTGCCTAACATAGACTTCCTCCTCTATGAACCCGTTCAGAAAAGAACTCTTAACGTCCATTTGAAAAAGCTTAAAACCCTTTGAAGCGGCAAAAGCTAAGAGAATGCGAATGGACTCAAGACAGGCAATAGGAGCAATGGTTTCTTCAAAGTCAATACCTTCCTTCTGGCAATAACCCTGGGCAACTAGTCGAGCTTTGTTGCGCACCATAACCCCATCTTCACCTTGTTTGTTTTTGAATACCCACTTGGTGCCTATGGGGTTGCATCCTGGTGGCGGCTCAACTAGTGTCCAAACCCGATTGCGGACAAAGTTCTCAAGCTCTTCTTGCATATCATTAATCCAATTGGAATCAGAAAGAGCATGAGAAACGTCTCTGGGCTCAAAAGATGCAACAAACGCAGATTCAGCAAACACAGCAAGAGAGGCAGAAGAACGCAAAGTTCTCTCAGTCAAATCACCAATGATGAGCTCTGAGGGATGATCACGCTGAACTGCTCGGGTTCCCTAGTGATCAGAAGTCACCTCACTGGAGTCAGCAGCTGGCACCTCTGGACTCGACTAAGGGGGCTCGATCGTAGTGGAAGAAGTGATCAGAGGTCCACCCTCATCCTCAGTCGAAGTCTCAGAAGGTGTGGGCTCTGAAGGGGGTGCAGAAGGCCCACCCTCATTAGCAGCTTGAGTATCCTCATCTTCCTCGAAGATGCACTCTCCGAGCTCATCATCACCAGAAGGCTCAAAAGAAGGAGTCAAAGAAGGCAAGGATTCATCAAATGAAACCTCACAAGTCTCGACAAGCAGCTGGGATTCGAGGTTCCAAACACGGAAGCCTCGAGAATGCAAAGCGTATCTGTTGGCGTAAAAGATTACGCTAACAGGTTTCTGTAGAAAAGAAACTAACAAACGAAGTGTTTGCGAAGCAAACTGTTCTAAGCCTCCGAAAGGATAATAGCTTAGAATAGTTCGAAAGTGTGTATTGAATCACTTGTAATCGGTCCCTATTACAGGGTGAAATGGGGGGTATTTAGAGGCCTAAACATTAAGGAAAAGACCTATTTACCCCTCTATTACAACCGACATTAAGGAAACTATTCGGTTTCCTTAATAGGGCTAAAATGGTAAAAGACTAATCTAATAGGATAGAAGATAAGTCTTCCATCTTAGCTGGCAGAAAAGATCCTAAAAGGCTTTGGTTCGAAGACATACTTCGAACTAGTGCCTGTCTTCGGGCTTCGAACGAGGTTCTGGGCATCTTCGAAGATGGTCTTCGGACAATCTTCGAACGTGTTGACTGCCTTTATGCTGCTTCGGCAATAACCCCGAAGATGAGATATTTTTCCCCCAACAGTAGCCCCTCGAATACGCTTCTCCGTTTGACCTGTAACGTTAGGAGAGCAGTATACGGAAAGAAAAGATAACCAATCATAGGGGTTATTGGTTTTTATTTTATCTTCGAAATGCATGAAGATATGAACTTCGAATCAATCATAAGGTAATTACCTTTCGAACTATCTTAGAACTGACTCAGGAAGTTCGAAAGTCTTTTTAGACTTAGAAAAAATAGCCGTTAGTTCCTGTTTCTAACGGAAGTTATATGATGCGTTATTTCTGGAGGAAAATAACGGGCGGGAATGCGAAAAGGCAGGGCCCAAACGGTAAGCAACGGAACGATTAGGCTATAAATAAAGAACCCAAAACTTAGCCGATTACCTTTTCACCGCTTTCTCTCAGTTAAAAACTTTTGAGCCCTTTGAGTTCTTGAGCCCTAGCTTCTGAGTTCTTGAGCCCTAGCCTTCGTTCCTTTAGATCAATCCAGCAATCGCGATGGTGAAGACCAAGGGATCTGCGCCTCCTTCGGCCTTGGCTCGGCAACAGGCGGCCGCGGCAGCAGCAGCGGCGACAATGGCGGCGACACCCTCGATGCAGGCGACAACTTCCATGGCGGCAGGGGGAAGAAATCCCCAAATCGCTGATGACCAAGGTCTGTGCCCTCCATCGACCAAATATTTGGATCAGTCCTTTGAATTGGGATCCTCTACCTGCAAGAGAGAATCTTTGGCAATCACAGCAGAGGGAAAGATTAGCAATGGGGTTATGGTTCGAAGGCCGGGCAAAGAATCAATTCCATCACCAAGACCCGAAGAGGTCGTAGTGTTCGAAGCTTTTTTCGAAGCAGGCTTAGGCCTCCCTGCTGTGGATTTCTTGGCCGAAGTTCTTGACCTGTTTCATGTAACCCTCCCCCAGCTGTCTCCGAATGCCGTAGCTAGATTAGCTATTTTTGAGTGGGCGTTGAGAGCCGAAGGTTGTGAAGGAAGAGCTGAAATCTTCGCTGCGCTTCATAGAGCAACTTGTCAGCCGAAGACCTTCGTAGGCTCTGGAGGTGAGAAAGTAGTGGTTGCCTTCGGAAGTATCAATTTTAGGCTTCGAGACGAATATGCTCTGCGATTCCCTGCCAAAGCCATCAATGCTAGATGGTACACTGATTGGGTACTGAGATGGTTTTATGCCGAAGTCGGAGCTAGCAGTCCTCTGGCTGGGCCCCTCAAAGAAATCCGATTTCGGAAAGAAGCCCTAGTGCAACCTGACGAAGGCCAGCTCGAAGCCCGCCTGAATCTGCTTGAAAAAGTTAGCCGAAGGCTTAGTATGCGAGACTTGGCTGAAGAATTCATCGGTCTTCAAATTCCTCCACTGATGGCCAACTGGCCTATCATCTTCGAAGATGACTCCGAGGGCGGCCTTCGCAAGATTAACTATACTTCGAGCCCTGCAGGTAACTTCGAAACCAACATGCATAGTTCATATTTACTTCGAAGAAAGACTAACTTGAATTATTTTTTAGCTTCTTCAGCCCCTATTACATCAGAGCAAATTGTAAGGGCTTCGGAGAAGATTCTGGGTGCTCCAACTCCGTCGGAAAAAGAATGGCGAATCAAATTAGTCGGAAGTTGGGAGCGATTTAACAGAGTATGGGGAATGCTGGAGTTAACTCCACCCCCTCTGATGGATTGGGTGCCTCAGGAGAAAGGCCCCAAGAAAAGAGTAGCTGAAGCCGGAGCTTCAAGTTCAGCAAAGACTCCGGTGAAGAAGGTGGCTCGGAAGCCAAAAAATCTCGCACCTTCGGATCCTGTTCCTTCAAGCTCAAGAACCTCACTTTCTGGTTCTAAAGAGGATGAAGGTATTTTATTAGTGAAATTAATTGATGAAGATGTAGCTCAACGAAGTATTCACATTGAAGATACTGCAGGTATTCCGGAGCCTCAAGCCAACATCGAAGAAGTAAGAGCTCTGGATACCCAAGAGGAACAAGTCGAAGCCCCTATGGGTGTAGATGAGGCCGAAGTACCTGCGAACGTACCGGAGTTTGGAGATAATGCTGATCAACCAAGGACTTCGGTAGTTCAAGAAGATACAACTCAGGCCGGAGTTCCTGTGGATGAAAGTGGGGTCGAAGTCACTATGGCTTCGATTCCCGAAGAAGTAACGAGGACTCCTCAGGACGATGCTCCTGCAGTCCAAGATTTAGCGGCTAATTCGGATGAGGACTACACTTTTGATCCTCCGATCAGTCCGGTGCTCGATATTCCAGAGAATGTCGAAGGTAAATTTTGCATAATTCTTATCAATTTTTGCAAAATTATACAATGTGTAATATTTTTGTTTTTTCAGAGCCTCCTGTTGTCGAAGTATCCCTCGAAGATACAATTCAAAGGCCTTCGACAACTTCGGAGCCGCAACCGGAGGTTACTCTACCGGGGCCTGGAAGAGGAAAAAGACACATAGAGCCTCTCCCTGCTCAAGGATCGACTTCATCTGAGTCAACAGATGAAAGTGAATCGACTGAGGGGGGGCCATCTTCAGAAGTTCCAAGGGCCTCAGAAGAACTCTCCGGACCTTCACTAAGCAGAGCTGATCAGAAGGCTTCAGTAATGCTTCCTCTCATAACTCCATTTTTGGAGGAGAAAACCGGACTTGGGACTTTGGTTAAACCTTTGGGTGAAGCCAGTCGCAAAGTCGGGGAAACAGAACTGGTAGCTCTTTTAAGTAGAGTGAAGGGTTCGGAGCTTAACCTGGCCGTGGAAAGAGCAGCTTATCAGGTATAAAGCATCTTCGAACCAAATAGCAAATTATATATGAATAATTTCTTATTCCAGTTTTTCTTTTTTCTCAGCAAGCAGTCTTAGCCCGCGCTGCGGCTTTGTCGAACGAAAACGAAATTGCTCAACTTCGGGAAGAGAACGAAACTCTTCAAATAAATTTTAACTTCTCCGAAGGTCGAGTAGCTCAGATGGACAATGTAATACTAGCAGAGCGAAGGGCTAGGCAAAGCTTGGAGGCTGCAAAGAAAGAGCTCGAAGCAGAAAGAATTGTGCTTCGAGCGGAGATTGAAAGACTGCGGACGGAGGATGCTGCGAAGGGGTCCGAACTTGTAAGGCTACAAGAAGAGGCTGGCCAACTCCGGACTCAAAAGAATGCTTTGACTACGGAGAACGCTAGAATCTCCGGAGTTTTAGCTGAAACGACTTCGGCCAAGGATGTGCTTATTGAGGAAAGGCTTAAGTCTGAGAAGGTGGCTTCGGAGGTCATCGAACAGATGTTAGGTGTCTTGGAGTACTTCGGTACTACTGGATCACTACCTTCGGATGACAATGTGACTCTGCTGCGCCGGTTAAAGAGGATCCAAGGAGCAGCGAAGCAAATGAAGACGGCAGGCATGCGTTATGGAGAACTCTCCGGACAAGTGTCTGCCCTTGGATTACTTCGTTACTATGAGGATTTGGGCCGAGTAATTACTCCGAGCGCAGAGGGCTCCATCATCTTCGACGACGCAAGACTTCTGACCCCTTCCGAAGGCGTGGCTACTGCTTGGCGAGCCTTCCAAACTTCGTGGAGAGCCGAAGGTCGATCTGCGATCAAGGCTTGGATTGATGAAGGCCAATGCCAAAAGCAAGTTCGGAGTCAAGCTTCGAGCAGTCAGCCTCCTCCGAACCCGCAGGTTTAGGATTATTTAGGATTTTTTGATTATGTAAAGCTGATGCTTGTAAATATTTATCAATGAAAGTCTTGTTTGTCATATTTTTAGGCTTTGCCTCTTATGGAAGATATCGAAGTGTTAGAGCTTAACAGCGAACTTCGCTCACTGTGGAACACCTTCGAACTTCTAAAGAGTTATAAACGTCCTCGATTCCTTATCCCTCGAGATGACTCCGGTGTTATTGCGCCCGAAGTAATCAAAGACGTATTGTCTTATATTAAAGAGGAAGATAAAGAGATTGACGCAAACACCTCGTCTTCTGAAGACACTAATTGGTCCGAAGACGAAGGTGAAGCCCAAAATAAAAGATCTGAAGATCTTAGAAGCTGGGAGAGAAGCCCCGAGCGGCTTCGAACTTGGGCCGAGCTTCAACAAGAACAGAAGGATTTTAGAGCTTCGAAGGGGAGGAAGAGAGTTAAACGTAAAGTTCTTAGAACTTCCGATGTTGGAACTAGTCGTTCCACCCCTAGCTCTCGGGACCGAAGAGGTCTCCGATTCCTTCTTGGTATAGCTACCAATTTTTCATAGTGTAATCTGTAAACACATTTATTTCAATAATGAATGCCGATTTAAAATTGTCTCCATATTTACTAGCCCCTCTTTGGGTATAAGCAACTTCGAACTGTATTCAAAGATGGTTATGCGCAAAGAAAAAACTTCGGAGTACAATTTTTTTGGGGGTTCGGAGCCCCTCTGTCATTTTAAAGATCTTTTGAAATCTTATGAAATGTCTTCGACCTTTGTAGTCAGAAGAATGGTAACTTGGTACCTTTGTTTGCTTCACGAAAGAAATCAATTGAGATAACTTCCAGGACACTGTAGTGTCTTAAGAAATTTGTCACTTTGGACTTATATGAACAGACATTCGAAGTTCATGGCTTAAATGATGTTTTGCTTTAGCCACCTTCGGCTGTTTTTTGCAGAAGTCTACCAGCCGGAGCTTGGACTTCGCAGAAATTGTAGCCACCTTCGGCTATTTTTGCAGAAGTCTACCAGCCGGAGCTTGGACTTCGCAGAAATTGTAGCCACCTTCGGCTATTTTTGCAGAAGTCTACCAGCCGGAGCTTGGACTTCGCAGAATTTGGCCACCTTCGGCTTTTTTTACGGATGTCTGCAAGCTGCAGCTTGGACTCCGCATATTTTGGCCACCTTCGGCTCTTTTTACGGAAGTCTACCAGCCGAAGCTTGGACTCCGTAGAATGTGGTATTGGCTCTTTTACGGATGCCTACAAGGTATCAGCTTGGGCTCCGGATGGATTTCAGCCACCACACCGGAGGCTTCGACTTTATAGGTACGAAGTCCGGAAATACAGCCCAGCTTGATGACACTTCCCTCTCGATCGACTTCCGTCCCAGCGCGTCCGCTCGGGAAACTAGGAGTGTCAAGGGGAAGGCAAACTACAGGGTGTATGCTTTATTAATTTAGAGGTGATTACAAGCAAATTACAAGGAGCCCTTATGCGAAGTATCGCTTTAGGTGCTCCGCATGCCAAGTATGTGCTAACTCTTCACCTTCTAAATTAGCTAATTTGAATGAACCAGGGCGCCCTGAGCGGACAATTAGATATGGACCTTCCCATTTATTGCCTAACTTCCCTGGTGCTATAATGCTTCGTAGAACAAGATGACCCGGCCTTAACTCGCTGAGCTTAACCTTCGGGTCATACCAAGTCTTCGTCTGCTGATGATACTTTGATAAATTAGCTACAGCCCGAAGTCTTGTTTCTTCTGACAAATCTAACGAAGCTTGTCTTTCTTCTTCGATGTCCGGTTCGGTGCTGCGAAACGACCCCCCTTTGAGCTCTGTCGGAGTCATAGCTTCATCTCCGAATAGTAGTCTGAACGGAGTAAAACCTGTGGACCTTGTTTGCGTAGTCCGAATGGACCACAGAATCTTCGGAAGCTCTTCGGTCCACAGTCCCTTTGATAATCCTACTATTCTTCGATTTAGCCCTGATAAAATATTTCCATTGGCTCGCTCAACGGCTCCATTTGACTGAGGATGTCTTACTGCAGCAAAACATAGTTGAATGCCTAGGTCTTCGCAAAACTTCCTGGAGGGTTCTGCGTCGAACTGTGTTCCATTATCAACTGTGAGATATCTAGGCACTCCGAACTGGCAAATAATGTTCTTCCAGAAGAATTTTTGTACATTATTCGAAGTGATAGCTGTTAAGGGCTCTGCTTCTACCCACTTAGAAAAATATTCAATAGCTACCACTGCGAACTTCAGATTTCCCTTTGCTAATGGAAAGGGACCAATTAGATCCATACCCCATCTGGCCATAGGCCATACCGGAGCAATGACTTGAAGAGCTGTTGGTGGGCGATGACTCCGTCGACCCATCCACTGGCATCCTTGACAAGTGCGGACCAAGCTCTCCGCATCAGCTGTTATTGTGGGCCAATAAAGCCCCTGGCGAAGTGTTTTTCCTGCCAGAGCTCTAGGGGCTAAATGACTTCCACAAAGGCCTTCGTGAATTTCTCGAAGAATTTCTTGGCCTTCGGCTTGAGATATACATCGGAGTAGAGGGGAACATACTCCGGCCTTGTATAATATACCGTTGATTAACTGATAGTTTCTTGCTCTGAGCTTAAATCTTGACAATTGGGGCTCTTCGGGCAAATTTGTTCCTCCTTGCAAGAGTTCTATGATCGAATCTTTCCAATCTGCACTAGGAGTGCAGAGAATCTCTGCAGAAGCAACTTGTGGCACCGAAGGTACATTGAGCTCCTCATAGAAAGCTTCGTCAGGCACATCCACAGCTCCGGCAGCAGCCTTCGCTAAAATGTCCGCTTGCACGTTTTCAGCTCTTGGTATACTCCGAATGGAAATACCCTTGAAATGTGCTTCGATCTTGCGAATTTCTTCCAAGTACTTTGCAAGCTGTGGATGTCGGACTTGAAAACTTTTGTCTACGTGCCCTGCTACTATCTGAGAATCTGTTTTTATAATTATCCTTGTAGCCCCTAGAGCACGTGCTTTCCGGAGTCCCAATAAAATTCCTTCGTACTCCGCTATATTATTGGTAGACTTAAAGTTGAGTCTTGCGGAGTACATTGCTCTTTGTCCTGATGGTGAAATTAATACTGCCCCAATGCCTGCTCCGGATGCTTGGAAAGCCCCATCGGAGTAAATAGTCCAAACTCCGTCATCTGATTTCTCCGGAGTCAACTTCGCAGGTGGAGTCCACTCTGCTACGAAGTCTGCTAGGACTTGAGATTTGATAGCTGTCCTTGCCAGGAAAGATATGCCGAAGGGTGCTAGTTATACTGCCCACTTTCCAATCCTTCCAGTGGAATCTTTGCTTCGGAGCATATCTCCTAGAGGATATGAAGTTGGTACAATTACATTATGAGCCAAAAATAATGTCTTAGCTTCCTCGAAGCCATTATCAGAGCATAAACGAACTTCTCAAGTTCGGAGTATCTTGTCTTCGCTCCTGACAATGCTTCGGATACGAAATAGACAGGATTTTGGACCAACTTCCCATTGATATCCGCTTCTCTGACAAGGACTGCGCTGACAGCTGAGCCTGTAGCTGCAAGATACAGAAGTAGGGTTTCGTCCGCAATAGGCACCGTAAGTGTAGCAAGATTGCTGAGATAAACTTTAATATCCTCGAAGCTTTTCTGACACTCCGGTGTCCATGCAAAATCTTCGGACCCTTTCAAAGCTTTAAAAATTGGCAAACTCCTCTCCGCAGACCTTGATAAAAACCTGCTAAGTGCGGCCAGACGTCCAGTCAGCTTTTGCACTTGCTTTAAATTCTCCAGAGGAGCCATCTTCTGCAGCGCAGTTATTTGACTAGGGCTAGCTTCAATTCCCCTGCTTGAAACTAAGTACCCTAACAACTTTCCAGCCTTAGCTCCGAATATACATTTTTCGGGGTTAAGACGGATCCCACATGCCCGAAGGCTATTGAATGTTTCTGCTAAGTCTAGGCTATGCTGGTGCTTTAAAGCGCTCTTTATTACAATATCATCCATATAGGCCTCCACATTGCGGCCTAATTGATGACCTAGAGCCTTAGCAACTAATCTTGAAAAAGTAGCCCCGGCATTTCTTAGGCCGAAGGGCATTCTTACATAGCAGAAGACTCCCGAAGGAGTTACAAAGCTCGTCTTGATTTCATCTTCGCGCTTCAACCATATTTGATGATAACCGGAATACGCGTCGAGGAAGCTTAGTAACTCCGAACCTGCAGTGGAGTCAACTAGTTGATCAATTCGGGGCATGGGGTAGGGGTCACGTGGGCACGCTTTATTCAAAGATGTGAAATCAATGCACATGCGCCACTTTCCGGAGGACTTCTTCCTGACGAAGACTGGGTTGGCTAACCATTCTGTATGGGCCACTTCTCTAATAATCCTAGCCTTCAACAGTTTTTTCAACTTCGTCCTTAGCTAGAGCAGCTCTCTCTGCGGACATCTTCCGGAGCCCTTGTCGAACAGGCCGGGCCTTCGGGTTTACAAGCAAGCTGTTCTCAATAATATCCCGATCGACTCCGGTGATATCTTCGTCAGACCAAGCGAAGACATCCAAATTTTCTTCTACGACCTTTTCCAAGGAAGTTGCAACTTCGGGAGGTAAATCTTTACCAAATTGAAAGGTGTATTCTTTACCATCTTTGACAATGACCTTCGTGGCAATCTCTCCTTCGGGACTTGGTCTTGGAAACGACTTCTTCGAAGCTTCGGAGGAGGCTGAAAAAATTTCTCCATTATCTTGGACACTGTTTACTTGCCTCGGATCAAGAGGAGGACCATGACCATATTCTGCCCTCCGAGCCATGGCTTGATCTCCGAAGACTGTCAGGACTCCTGCTTGTGTGGGCATCTTCATGCACAAGTAGTTGTGATGCGCCACAGCTCCGAACTGATTCAACATACCCCGTCCGAAGATGACATTATAAGCATACGGGGCATCTACCACATCAAAGATAACTTCTTCAGTTCGGGCTAGTAAACCTTCTCCGAAGGTTACTTCCAGGCCTATCTGGCCGAGTGCATCAAGCGGAGGTCCTGCGAAGCCTTGCAGAGGACGAGCCGCTGGGAGGAGATGCTTCCGGGAAATGCATAACTGATCGAAGGCTTGTACAAATATGATATCTGCCGAGCTACCTCCGTCAATTAGCACCCTTCGGACTTCAGTCCCTGCAATATCAGCAGTAATAACCAATGGATCTGCATGCGGGAACTTGATACCAGCTGCATCCTCCGCAGAGAAAGATATTGGAACATGAGACCTCTCCGGCATTGCAGCTGCAGATGACGAAGTCCCAATATGGCCTACTTCCCGAACGTACTCTCTTCGCTGCCTCTTGGACATGCTTCCGAGGGTACCTCCTCCGGAGATAGGGAGAACTACTCTCTTTCCTCTATCTTGCCCTTCTTCTTGCTTCGGAGGTGGCATAACATTGGCCACCGGAGGATGCCTTGCAGCATCAAAATTTTCTATCCGCGCCACAGCCTGGACCGGCTCCGGGCGCACTGCTGCTGCTGGACTTCGGTCGGTACTACCTCGACCCGAAGTTCTCTCCAAGTATTCTCCCCGAAGGGTAAGAATAGCCTTGCATGTGTCAGTTGCATGGCTTCGATTCTCTCCATGAATACAGCAAAAAAGGGTCTGGCCCTTGCCAGCCATTTTCCCTGGCGGCCTCCAGCCGCTGGACTTGTTCCCCGCAGACTGTGGAGCTCTTGGTGCAAACTTCTGTGGGGGTGCAATGTTTAAGACTTCAGAGCGAGGGTGCTTTTGCCCTCTTCTTCTATCATGTTGCACTTCGAAGACTGGTTCTTGCGGCTGTGCCGAAGTCTTCAACTCTGCTTTAACTTCCGTCAACACTGTCGAAGTAGCAGTAGTCCTCCGAAGCCAACCTTCTTCTGACTTCGAGTACTCCTCGAAGTACGACATCAACTGTGATACTGTGGTGATGCTCTTCCGATGCAATTTATCCAGAAGGCCTTTATGACTGACGCCTTCCCGAGCTGCATCAACCACTGAGGATGTAGACAGTCCCCGGATTTGCGACTTCGTGTGAGCGAAGCGCTTGAAGTACTGTCTCAATGTTTCTCCGGGGAGCTGCTTCACTTGGAAAAGGCTCCCTGTTGACATGGGGGGCACGAAGGTGCCCTGAAAGTTACTTATGAACTTCCTCTTCAACTGTGACCAGGAAATGATTGATCCTGGCTTTAAAGACCAGAACCATCTCAACGCCACTCCTTGAAGAGCTAATGGGAAGCACTTCGCCATAGTCTCTCTGTCTCCGCCGCTAGCCTCAATCGCTAGGGCATAAGAACGCACAAACTCACTGGGATCTTCGTCTCCAGCATACTTGCAGAGCTTCGAAGTTTTGAACTTCGGATTGAAGCGAATCTTCTGAAGCTCAGGATGCAATGGAGATTCATTGTCGTAAGAGGCGTTCTCCGGGGCTTCGGGATAATCAAGATCGTCGTCTTCGGGCACTTCGGGGATAGCTGGGGTGGCTTGAGAGCGAAGTCTGTTCGCAGCCTCTTGTCGCCACCTCGCTACCTCGGCTTGAAGATTGGCCATTTGAGTGGCCATGTCTCCAAGGCTATCTTCATCTCCTCCGGAAGGACCTTCCGGGTCTTGAGAACTGGTATGATCAGTTCGAATCGGAATAGAGGGTGGAGGAGTGGCTCCGGGCGGTCGGAGTATGGAAGGGGTTGGCGGAGAGGTTTCGTATCCTCGAGGGATAGAAGCCCCTTGCGGAGTTTGGGGTGGAGGGATAGTCGAAGACCCTCCGACTTCGACTGTGTCGAAGGGTATCTCTCCGGAGATCCGAGAGGACCTCCGAGTGGGATTGCGAGGTGCGCTCCGCTTAGGAGGCATGATGTAAGAAGTTGGTAGAGAACGAAGTTTTTTGGACTAGGTTCCCCACGGACGGCGCCAACTGTTGGCGTAAAAGATTACGCTAACAGGTTTTTGTAGAAAAGAAACTAACAAACGAAGTGTTTGCGAAGCAAACTGTTCTAAGCCTCCGAAAGGATAATAGCTTAGAATAGTTCGAAAGTGTGTATTGAATCACTTGTAATCGGTCCCTATTACAGGGTGAAATGGGGGGTATTTATAGGCCTAAACATTAAGGAAAAGACCTATTTACCCCTCTATTACAACCGACATTAAGGAAACTATTCGGTTTCCTTAATAGGGCTAAAATGGTAAAAGACTAATCTAATAGGATAGAAGATAAGTCTTCCATCTTAGCTGGCAGAAAACATCCTGAAAGGCTTTGGTTCGAAGACATACTTCGAACTAGTGCCTGTCTTCGGGCTTCGAACGAGGTTCTGGGCATCTTCGAAGATGGTCTTCGGACAATCTTCGAACGTGTTGACTGCCTTTATGCTGCTTCGGCAATAACCCCGAAGATGAGATATTTTTCCCCCAACAGTATCCAAGAAAAACACCATCCCAACAACGAGACTCAAACTTGTCCAAATGCCCTCCCTTCTTAAGCACAAAGCACTTGCATCCAAATGCTCGCAAGTGGCTCATCTTGGGCTGTCTGCCAAACCACAGTTCATATGATGTCTTACCAAGGTAAGCTCTAAGAAAGATGTGGTTGGCCAGATAGCAAGCCGTGTTCATGGCTTCAGCCCAAAAATGCCTAGGAGTCCTGTGCTCATCGAGCATCGTCCTGGCCATCTCGACTAGCGTGCGGTTCTTTCGTTCCACAACGCCGTTCTGTGGGGGGAGTGTAAGGAGAAGAAAACTGATGGTCCAGACCCTGATCACTACAGAAGCTGACGAACTGAGAGTTCTTGAACTCAGAGCCGTTGTCGGAGCGAATTGCTCGCATCCGACCATTGTTCTCATTCTTCAGCTTCAAAATCAGGTCATGAACAAATTGAAACGTTTCATCCTTAGACTCCAAGAAGAAAACCCATGAGAATCGAGAAAAATCGTCAACAATGACAAGCGCGTACCACTTCCCACCGACTGAGCGTACCAGAGCTGGACCAACAATGTCTAAGTGTAAAAGCTCGCCCGGATACGAAGTCATCACCTGAGTCACAGGTGAGTGAGAAGCGGCAACCATTTTCCCATGACGACAGGGATGACAAACTAGATCCTTCTCCATCTTAAGCTTGGGCAATCCTCAGATGAGGTCCATAGAGCTCAACCTGACTAGCAGATCAAAACTCAAATGACCTAACCTCCTATGCCACTTCCAGAGCTCAGAAGAAGATCCAGCTAACAAACAGCGAGAAGGGCCAAAAGAACTAGAGAAGTCAATTCGGAAAACTTTACCAAACGGTAAGATCTGGCAAATCAAAGACCCTCTAGAATCAAACACAGAAGAATTGCCCTTCTTAAAACGCACTTCCAAACCATCCTCAAGAAGTTGCGAAACAGAAATCAAATTGAAGTTCAAATTCTTAACCAAAGCAACATTCTTCAAAGAGAAATGATCTGAAATGCGAATAGAGCCTATGCCACTTACCTTCCCTTGACCACTGTTCCCGAATGTGATGTACTCTTTGGAGCTCGGGGGAGAGAGACTAGAGAACCATCTGCGATGTCCCGTCATGTGGCGAGAGCATCCTTAGTCCATAATCCAAATGTCCTCCAGTCCCCAATCCTGCACAATCAGTGGCTGTAAGTGGGAGCAAACGGTCCGGCACCAGGTTTAGCAAAAGAGCTAAACCAGTGTCGAGCCATCTGCTCAAAAGATGGAAAGTGAAAACCATCAAAAGAGTTTGGACCAAAACGCGGCTCAAAGCGCGGTCCTCGGTTCTGCCTAAACCTGCGGCCACGAGGTCCAGGACCGTAGCCAACATGGTCTGGAACTCTACCGGAATGGACACCACCAACTGGAGCTCGGGCAAGAAAGTCGTCTCCTCTACCACCACCTACACGACGCGGCCTGGCCTCCAGCCTCTCCCCGCGTCGGGGAACACACAGTCTACCACCCTGCTGGTAGAACTGCTCCTGACCACCATAAGCTCTCTCTGCACTCTCAACCCGCTTCCTCCTGAAGCAAAACTCCGCAAGATGCCCGTCTCTCTGACAGTACTCAAAATGATAGGTGGGCTTCTTGGGATGTGGTTGAGGTTTGGGGTTCTTGGTCTTAGTGGTGTTAGGTGTTGTCTTCTTGGGCTGAGAAGGTCCAGGAAGAGAGTCTAGAGAAGAGTGGAGGTGTCTGGGCTTTGGAACCTAGATAGGCTTCTTAGGTGGAGCTTTGGGTGGTTCATGAATCACTCCATCCTTTGGCTGACAAGCCTGGGAGGACTCAGTGGAGTGAGTCTTGGGATATCTCTATTCTGGAGTCATTTTACTCCACTCCACTGCCCGGCTAATGGCACTCTCAAAGTCAGCCTTGGTGTAGGTATAACCTACTCCAAACCCATCCTGCCTCTTGAACTGCTGGATCATCATGCCGAGCTGAGGCTCCCTGGCACTGATCCAACTCAGGATGGAATGGAGGTAAAAGTTCTTATTCTGAGAATTTGCTAGCTCCTCTCTCAAGGAAGCTAGAACCTCCACCTGAGACAAGCAGGTCTCACACTCACTCTCTACTTGAACAGACTTCTCGGCTTTTAGCTTAATCAATTCCATTCTAAGAGACAGGCAGTTCTCACAGACAGTGGGTGGAACTGACAATGTCTCAAGCTCTAGCCTAGTCTGCGCAAGCTCAGCTCTCAACCTCTCCAAATCACCCAAATGTTCATCGCCCTTGGATTTCAGCTCAGCTAAGGCAGCTAGATGAGATGGGCAATCAACACAGGGTGCGACGACAGTGGCTTGAGCATCTTTCAGCTCTAGCTAAGCGCTTTCAAGCTCAGTGGCCAAAGCGTCCCTCTCATCAACCCTTTCTATGTACCTGGACTTCAGAGTCGATAGGTCACACAGAAGCACCTCACACTTCGGGCACTCACTGCTATCACCCAAGCAAGGGGAAGAAGATAGACTCTCAATTCTGCCGTTGGCCACGACAAGCTCACTCTCTAACTCATCTATCCTCTTCTTAGCCCCCCTAAGCAGTTTTTCCCGATATTTCAACTCCTGACGATTGCTCTCAAGTAAATCAATGATTTCACGCTCGTAGGATGATACCTTTTCATTGTCGTGGTCGTCAGAGTCATCAGAGGAGCTCCTTTCTTCCTTATCCCCAAGAGACATTGAACAGAAGCTCTTGCGGGATCTTCGGCGCTGGTGTGAATGGCTCTTTGGCTTGTCTCCGAAAGCCATGAAGCAGAGGCCCGCCGGATCGTCCTTGTCCTTCCCCTTCCTGATGGCGATCTCCTCATCGCTTGAGCTCGATGAAGAGGAAGAAGATGTGGACCGCTTGGAGTAGCTCTTCTCCATTTCGGCGAAGAAGGCCTTGTCGCGCTTCTTGTTCTCTCGCCGGTAGTCCTTCAGGGCCTTCTTGAAGAATCTGGTCTTCGGCTTGCCCTTGTTGAAGGAAGAGCTGTCGTGCTTGCCGGAGTCGTGGAAGCCACCGGTGCCCTTCTTGTGTCCATTGCGCTTGGGGAAGTCGGCGATGAAGTGTCCTGGATCACCACACTCAAAGCACCCAGATTTTGTGCCGTGTCTTTTGAACATTCTCTTGTCATAGACACGACGCACCCGGTTGTTAAAAAGACACAAATCATCATCACCCAACAACTCAAGCTGGTCCTCAGTGATAGACATCAAAGAGAACCCAGCACAGCTCACAGAAGAGGGATCAACAGAAGGTGTAGCAAGGGCCAGAGATTTTGATCCAGAACCAGTGAGATTTGATCTCAGCTGGAGATCAACCTCAGTAGCCTTCAGCTTGCTAAACAACTCAGAAATGGTCAAGGTATCATAAGAAGTACTCTCAATGATAGAAGATACCTTGATCTCCCAGATCTTTGGGTCCAAGGTATGGAGAACCTTGAGCGCCTGCTCGTGATCTGAGACTAACTGAGCACCCTCAGCCTTGTTATCCCGAAGCTTGTTAATGATCGATTGAAAGCGACCAAACAAAGCTTCAACAGATTCACCCGGCTTTTGTGTGAAGTTCTCGTACTCACACCGGTAGGTCTGATAGAGCCAAGCCTTGACCTGAGTTGTTCCCTCATGGTGTGCCTTGAGGGTAGCCCAGATCTCTCTCGCAGTGGAGAGATGGCTCACGCGCTCAAACTCAGTTGGACCTAAACCAGAGAAAAGAATGTTCACAGCCTTACTGTTGCTCAGATGCTGAGCAATGATACCAGCAGTACCATGCTCAGCGACTGGCAATATGACAAACGTGGTGTGAACGCAAATGTCCCAAATGTCCGAACCCTAGCTCATGAGATAGGCTCGCATGCGAGTCTTCCAATAGTTATAGCCATAGGCTTCCAAGGACGGGACCTTGCCAGGAGACGTCATGGTCACTACTGGGGTTTAGAACCGATTAAGGTATGGAAAAACCCTAACCTCGCTCTGATACCACTTGTAGGACCGAAAGTAGCGACCAGAGGGGGGTGAATGGGCGCCTAAAAAATTCTTTCGAATCAATGGCCTGCTCCCAATACCCAACGCACCTCTAAAGACTAAACTGCACAGAAAGAACAGATCGCCTAAGTCTAAAGATATCTAGCCTAGAAGCAACTGTTGAAAAACAGAGAAATGCCAATGCAGTGCTAATAGACAGATAAACTGTATACAAAAGACAAGGCAAGATAAGCTTCTCAGTAATAAATGCACAAGGAGTGAAATGAGAAGTTACCGTTCAAAATCTGTCTCCTGTTTGAAACTTGGCAAAGCCTGCTTCGCTGGTCGAAGCCTGCTTCGCAGTGTTGAAGCCTGCTTCGCTGGCCGAAGCCTGCTTTGGAAGTCGAGGCCTGTCGAGATTGAGCGAAGGTTGAAGTTGACGTTCTGAGGGTTTGTTTGGTCTAGCCTAGCTCGTGTGTTAAAGAGTGTGCTTCGTAGCGAAGAGTGCGTGTATCGAAGCTTACTCCGAACAGTATGCTTCGAAGCACAACCTTCGAACAGACCTTCGAACACGTCACACACAAAGACTACCTTCGAAGGAGAAGCGAAGGCTGACACACGACAGAGAATCAAAACGAAGTCTATACTCTACCTTCGAACAAACACATCGAGGATGGAAGCAAACACTGAGCGAAGTCTAACAGAAGAACAAGCTTCGAAGCCAACTTCGAAACCTGTCGAAGTATGGACTTCGAAGAGCTCGAGTCGGAGTACCTTCGCACTGACGTTCGAAGTATGAGACGCTATCAGTTCAAAAAATACTTCGAAGCTAGCAATTCAGGACACAAAACGGAGTTCGAAGTTCAAACGAAGCCTTCGAGTATATCAGATCGAAGTCTGCCTCACGGAGCTGAGGGGCTTCGAACAGCGAGGGTAGCTTCGCCAGAAAATAGTCAAAAAAGTACTCAGCCCTATCAACTTCGATCAAAAAGCTGCGCAGAAAAGCAAAAAGCTGGTACTAGTGTACTGTTGCAACAGTGTAGTAGTACTACTTGCAACAGCAAGAACTAGTACTACTTGCGTGAAGAACACACGCAACTGAAGCAACTGAAGCCCTCAAAACCAGGAATAAAATCACCAAAAACACACCAAACCGAAGGTTCTGATTCCAAGAGAATAATGCACACATCCACACATGAACAGGAGATGGAATCTTACTGAGAAGGAGTAAATGCAAGGCAAAATGCAATGAATAAGTTCCTGGCGGCGCACAGCAATGTGAGAGAGAATGGAGACAAAATGACCCAAAGGAGTATGAATTGATTTCAACCAAAAGGGGTAGTCCAACCCTAGTGATTGGGGTCCTATTTATAGGCTTCCCAATGGCCTAGAATATTCCACCAG
The DNA here is from genome assembly GCA_019279435.1 of Zizania palustris. NCBI lineage: Eukaryota > Viridiplantae > Streptophyta > Magnoliopsida > Poales > Poaceae > Zizania > Zizania palustris. The sequence continues at coordinate 4,743,120 of JAAALK010000286.1, read as the reverse complement.
CCCCTTAGGGTTTTTTACAGACGTAAGAATAAAGGAAAAGACTCTACTGCCCTTAGGAATTTTTACAGACACGACTGACTGACTGTGGGCCTAGAGATACAGATGACTTATCTGGAAGCTAAGTTTTCGTAGCGACTACGGCTTCTCTTTTGGACAGTCGGATACAAGATCAACGGTTGTCAGTTTTGCGCCGAAACGGACAAAGCCTCCATCGGCTTTGCACCAGGTACCCGGATTGGGTCGGCCCGATTCCGCAGCTCTCTCATCCCGGCAATCACTCGCCGCCCGTGTACCTGAGTCAGTCCTGGTCAACAGCCCAGTGGGTCTTCTGCTGCTCCTGGCCCATGTACCCGGATTGTGCCAGCCCGACTTCGCAGCCTCCTCTACCCGACAGTCGCTTGCTGCCCGTGTACCTGAGTCACACGCGGCCCATGAAACAGCAGATCTCTTCTTCTTTTGTCCTCTTTGACTATCGTTGACAATGACTCATCACATCTAGAGCCATGAGGCCCACGCTATTCAGCATGGCTCCTCAACGTGCTTCATCAACCTCTTCTTACACTCCACCTAGCGTGTCAAGTGCTAGAAGGTACCAATCTATGATCTCACACACGCATGGGTCTTGGGTTTTATGGCGGGAATTTTGAATAGGTAGCGTAGCTCCCCTATTCCCCAACACTTCCCATTTGTTACCAAGCTTCCTCGAGGCGATCACGCTTCGGAGGACGAGGTGTCCTAGCTTTAACTCTTTTAGCTTCACCTTGATGTCGTACCAAGCTTTCGTCTGGTTGTGATATTTTGTGAGGTTGGCGATGGCTCAGAGTCTTGTTTCTTTGGAGAGGTCGATCGAGACTCTCCTTTCATACTCATCTTCGGGCTCCATCGCTGGCAAAGAGACTTCCTTGAGCTCTGTTGGAGTCATTGCTTCATCTCTGAATAGTAGCTATAATGGCATGAATATGGTTTCTTGAATTTGAGTGGTTCGGATGGACCACAAAATCTTCGGCAATTCCTCCGTCCAGAGTCCTCTAGCGAGGCCCATAATCTGGCTGTTTAGGCTAGACAATATGTTTTTGTTGGCCCACTAGACGGTTCCATTGGGTTGTGGGTGTCTGACAGCAGCGAAGCATAATTCGATTCTCAGCTCTTCACAGAATCGCCTGAATGGTTCTACGTCAAATTGGGTACCGTTGTCGATCAATAGTTGCCTTGGTACTACAAACCGGCAGATGACATTTTGCTAGAAGAATTTCTGGACGTTCTTCAAGGTGATGGCGGTTAGGGGTTCGGCTTCAACCCACTTTGAGAAATACTTGATAGCAACCACGACAAACTTGAAGTTTCCTCTGGCCCTTGGTAATGGTTATATCAGATCCATCCCCCATCGGGCTAAGGGACAAACTAGAGCGATGACTTATAGCGGGGTGGGGGGTCAGTGGCTCCACCGTGCCATCCATTGGCATCCTTGGTAAGTGTGTACCAGGGCTACGACATCGACCATGATAGTGGGCTAGTATAGACCTTGGCGAAGTGTTTTTCCTTCTAAGGCCCAAGGTGCTAGGTGGCTGCCGCATAGGCCTTCGTGGATGTATCATAATACTTGTTGCCCCTCGGGCTGGGAGATGCATCAGAGCAATGGCGAGCATACGCTGGATTTGTACAACTCCCCATTGATGACGTGGTAGTGTCGCACCATGTGCTGAAGTCTACAAAGCTTGAGTCCTGTGGGGAGCCCCCTCGCTCCGTAGCACGCTCAGAATTTGGTCTCACCAGTCTTGGGGGGGTACATAGGACCTCGGCGGGTTCCGGAGATGGCATCAAGGGCCTAGACAACTCATCGAAAAAAGCCCATGGTGGTACATCTTGGCCTCCGTCTGCTGCTTTAGCGAGGACATCTGATTGCTGGTTGTCGGCTCGTGGGATGCTTCAGATGGAGATTCCCTTGAATGCTGCTTCGGTAATGTGGATTGCTTCCAGGTAGACAACGAGATTCTACAGAGGGGTCATTTGCTGTAGGGCACTGATTTGGGTCGGGCTAGATTCGATGCCCGGCTCGAAACTAGGTATCCTAATAGCTTGCCGGCGTGAGCCCTGAAGACACATTTCTCGGAGTTAAGGCGAATCCCACAGGCTCGTAGGCTATCAAATGTATCCGCTATGTCTAGGCTATGCTAGTGCTTCCGTGCACTCTTAATTACAATGTTGTCCATGTATGCTTCGATGTTACGACCTATCTGATGGCCCAAGGCCTTAGCAATTAACCTAGAGAAAGTATCCCCGGCATTTCTCAAGCCGAAAGGCATTCTTACATAGTAGAAGACTCCAGAGGGAGTGATAAAACTAGTCTTAGCTTGATCTTCACGCTTCAGCCATATCTGATGGTAGTTGGAGTAGGGATCGAGAAAACTAAGGAGCTCGAAGCCAGATGTGGAGTCGACCAGTTGATCGATGTGAGGCGTGGGATACGGGTCATGCGGGCATGCTTTATTTAAAGAAGTGAAATCAATACACTTGCACCACCGTACATGCCATCACGACCATCAAACATTGGGATTTTTGTGTTTCGCTCCATGTCACCAAAAAGAATCACAACCGGTAAAGGTCAACTCGTGATCAAACCGGCTCTGATACCAATTGTTGGATCGGAATGGCGACTAGAGGGGGGTGAATAGGCGCCTCGACACTTTCCTCTGAAGTGATGGCCTAATCAAATCACCCAACGCTCCTCTAAAAACACAAAATCACGACTCAACCCAAATAGTACGAATGCGAGTCTCAAGCAGAGTCAAATTCTCAAAATTAGCTTTGATTCGAGTTCCTAGACAACACCTATCAGAAATACTCACTGTTTCAAATCAGATAGTTTCAAATCAATCTCAACTCAGCTTCATCCAAATCTGAAATTTATCGGAAAATGAATAGTGAGCACTGAATTCAGCAAAGTGTATTGATATACTTTGGTTCAAATCGCAAGTGTCAAACTCAGTTTCACTTTAGGTCAGCACAGTCAAATTTGAAACATTCTAAACAGAAAGGAACCAGGGAATCGAATACAGAATTCAAGTTCAGTATTGACAAACAACAGATTAGATCACAGGTAATCTTCAGCAGCAAAAATAGTCCAAACAAACTAAAGAGTTCAGCTCTGGTAACACTTACAATACTACTGAACAATTCAAAGAACAATAACCTAAAATCAGCGTTCTTAAATCAATACAGCACTTCATCTACAAAATTAATAGCATGCAAATACAGCACTGTTCACAGTCATTTGACAAACTGAAATTCAAGGAATGAATACTGAATTTTATGGCAGATATAAATTGTATACTAATTCAGATTGCATAATTCATTCTCATGATCATTTCTATTCAGCACACAATCTATTCACCCCTTGATACTCTAGCAAAAATTCTGAAATCTCAACTGCTGTTTACTCAAATTATGTAAGAAAGAAACAGCACAGAATTTTCAGTAACAGTGATTGTCGAAGCTGGATTCACCGTATACAGAACAGACCAAAAGTAATTTTGTCTTAGAATTAATTGAATACTTAACCACAAAGTTTACTCAACAGCAGTTTGATTCAGTCATCAAATGATCAACAGAACACCATTATGTCGACACTGTAGAAGGACAGACAATTAAAACAGCACTGCTGCAATGTAAACTTGACACAAACACTCACACTATTCATTTGCATGCACATGAATTTCAACAGCTTGGAAGAACAGATTGGTTCAGCTTGATTTTAAAACTCAACTCACAATTTAGACTGATTCCTCCAAAACTTTCAGAACATATGCAAGAAGTAGATTGCTAATGAACCAATCTGAAAATTCAACAACTATGGCAACAGAACTGAACTCAAAACAGATCTGCAATATTTGATGATGAATAATAGCACTGAAAAACAGAACTGAAATCTGAATCAGTTTTTCAGAACCTTTCAAATCTGTTTGCTTCAATTTGCAAAGCCAACTCAACCAGAAATCAAGCACTGAAAATCAATCCAAAAATATTTCAGACATAAACACATCTTCAAAATAGATGAATTCTTGAATGATTTCTAGATGCAGTAGAGATATACAGTACTACACAGAACTAGATGATTCATATCTTTCAACATGACCCATTCAAACACATAATCAGATCACTAACAATCATGAATGGGCTAGACAATAGAACAAATACCTTGTAAACCAAATTCAGCACAATCAGATAAAAATATTTCTGCCAGAAAAACAGATCCAGGTACCTTACTTGGGATCAACAGAAGAAATATGCAGACTCAGCGAAAATAGATGCAACTTTCAAAAATGGATTATTCATAACTTGATTATAAGATCTTTGGTTTAGAAACATTGAAGGACATGTATGCTACTGATTTGGACTTCAAAGATGCTTTTGCAAATTGTACAGATGACCGTGATTGGAACAAATATGTGCTGAATAATGGATATCTTTTTCGTGCTAACAAGTTATGTGTGCCGGCTAGCTCTCTTCGCTTGTTGTTATTGCAGGAAGCACATGGTGGTGGTTTGATGGGTCATTTTGGATCAAAGAAAACTGAAGATGTGTTGTCCACACACTTCTATTGGCCTAGGATGAGACGAGATGTTGAGCGCTATGTGGCACGATGCACTACTTACAATAAAGCTAAGTCCTGTCTAAACCCACATGGTCTTTATATGCCTCTGCCTGTTCCTAGTGTACCTTGGGAGGATATTTCTATGGATTTTGTGTTAGGATTACCTAGAACTAAGAGGGGGAGGGATAGTATTTTTGTGGTGGTAGATCGGTTCTCTAAAATGTCGCATTTTATACCTTGTCACAAGAGCGACGACGCTACCAATGTTGCTGATTTGTTTTTCAGAGAGGTTGTACGCTTGCATGGAGTTCCCAATACCATCGTTTCAGATCGTGATGCTAAATTCTTAAGTCATTTTTGGAGGACGTTGTGGCATAAGTTGGGGACGAAGCTGCTGTTTTCTACTACTTGTCACCCACAAACGGATGGGCAAATGGAGGTCGTCAACCGTACATTGTCCACCATGTTGAGGGCTGTTTTGAAGACCAACTTGAAGCTCTGGGAAGAGTGTCTACCTCATATTGAGTTTGCATATAATAGGTCAGTACACTCCACTACTAAGGTAAGTCCGTTTCAAGTGGTCTATGGTTTTAATCCGCGTGCTCCTATTGATTTGCTACTATTGCCACCATCTGAAAAATTGAATTTTGATGCTACTACACGTGCTGAATTATTGCTTAAGATGCATGAAACTACTAAAGCAAACATAGAGAAAATGAATGAGAAATATCGTTCTTATGGTAGTAAGGGTAGAAAAGAGATAACATTTGAGCCGGATGATCTTGTTTGGTTGTACTTGCGCAAGGATCGTTTTCCTGATTTGAGAGTCTAAATTGATGCCCCGTGCTGATGGTCCTTTCCGTGTGCTTGAGAAGATAAATGATAATGCATATAAACTTGAGTTGCCTGCAGCTTTTGGGGTTAGTCCCACATTTAACATTTCAGATTTAAAGCCCTATTTGGGAGATGGCGATGAGCTTGAATCGAGGACGACTCCAATTCAAGAGGGGGAGGATGATGAGAACATCACTTCACATGATACACACATGGAGCCTCCACCTACAATTCAATTACAAGGTCCAATCACACGCGCCCGTGCCCGTCGCTTGAACCATGAGGTTAATTCTTTCCTTAGCAACTATGTTAATATTTGTTTGGATGGGATGCTACTGAATACTAGTGATATTTTGTTGCTTAGGAACATGGAAGATGGAATAGAAGAGTTGGAGTTGAAGACGGAGTCGCACGGATGATTTGAAATCAAGAATTCGCTGGTTCGGACTACATCAACCACCATGCACCAAAATGGGTCTAACTTCCTCATACGAAGTCCGATTGGTGCGTTCTTGGACTTTTTGGAAAGCTAAGGAGAAGACGGATCTTTTGGCGTTGGTTTCGCCTCATTTGGAGTCTCGAGTCGTCCTGTGTGACTGAAACAGTCCTGCGTGACAGAATTGGGCCGAGTTGGACCTTGTACTGAGTTGGAGGCCGTGTTGGCCCATAATCCGAGTCATGTGTGCCTCCTACGGGCTGCCCACGCCCTATATACTCACGACAGCTGCCATTAGGCTTAGGTTTTGCTTTGTTTGCATCTACACTTGTGTGTTTAGATCCCGCTCTTGCACCGGACCGATTGGCTGCTGCATCAGCGTTTGTGAAACCTCTCCTCATTATAGTTCATCTATGATTTGGCATTCGACTTGTGTTCTTCCTGTTCTTGCTTGTGTTCTTGGGTTCTCTTGCAGGAACTAGCCTTCGTGGCGAGGTCAATCGCGCCCTGCGTGGTTGATAACCGACGGAGACGGTGGTGTAGCGATTGCAAGGTTTTGATCCGCCGGACTGGAGCCTTGGATCATCAACGTCGAGATTCTCCACCAATCCAAGTTATCCTTACCTAGCGGAAGATCGGGACCAATCCCCTATTAGACCCCGAGCCCCTACGGAGCCCATCATCAACCATAGGGCGCCCCGGTACTTCATGGTCGACCGCCCTGTGGCTTTGCGTCCGATAGCTAGGACTCCGTAACCGTAAGCTTTGTGGTTGTATCAAAACCTGTGGTCTTTCCACTACTACGGATGGGATTATTTCCCCCAATAGAAACAATTTGTGTCCTTACCATATATCGGGCATGTCAGCCTTCCATGACAACTCCAACTAAAAAAATATTGTATGCCATAAAATTGTGGACCGACCATATATACGCAGCTTGATGATTGAATTTTTGCTTCTAGTCATAGTCATATGCTTCAACTCCTTTCCACAATTGTTTCAACTATTCAATTAATGGCTTCAGCATAACATTAAGGCATGTTCCAAGATACTCTGGACCAGGTATAATGAGACACATGAACATAAATTCATATTTCATACAAAGTGAAGGTGGAAGGTTGTATGGAATAGCAAATATAGGCCAACAAGAGTATGACGATGTTGTTACATTGAAGTGCATGAATCCATCTGTTTCCAACCCGATGTGAGCATTCCTCGCATCCCTAGCGAAGTCTGTGTCAAAATCATCTATAGCCTTTCATGCCTCACCATCATATTGGTGCACCTATTGACAGCCAAATTTGTAACCAATTTGGAGTAGAACAAATGCTATCCAAGTTTGGAACAAATTGAAAATTTTGCGCGTAGGCTGGTCCGACCTTCTCTACATGGCCGATCCGACCTTAGTAGTGTCACCGGTTTGACCCGCAATACATGGCCCGTCCAACCTACCATGTACCACTGGTCTGACCAGCCATGTATGGTCGGTTCGACCTTTAGGATTTCAAGCATTCTGAGTCCGAGTTAGTTACTACAAGATCTCATGTTTTTTCATGTAAACCCAAGATATTTCGTATCTAAATCAACCTATAACCACCCTAGGATGTGGATAACTTCCAACTCTTGTAGTACCAACACCTATATAAATGGATAACACCAATTCAAGCAAACCCCCCCCCCAAAACCCTAATAGATCAGATCTATTACTTTGAATCGTACTTTTTACCGTTCAATCTACTTTTTCCCTAGGTTTAGCTTAGCACGTACATCTTCACTGGTTTGCGATGTAAACCTCCCGTCCGCCATGTCATAGTCATGGTAAGTCCTTGTTAATTCACTTGTGAATCTGTTGACACGAGAACGTGTCCCCACACTTGGGTCAGTTCGACGATCCAAAAGTGTGCGGATACTTAGGGACAAGCCTAAGCATGACGCAGCACCGACGTCGTGTTCCGACTACCCTTAGTCATGATAAGGGGGGTGGAGTCGCCAGGCAATCAGATCACACAAAATAATCCAATTAGCCGAAAGAAATATATCAAACAGAATAAAATCAGCAAACCGGTCGGAGCCTGTCTGCTTCGAAGTCTGGTGCGAAGGAGTCGCCGAAGTATATATACTTTCGGCGTCCGGTGCGAAGTGTCTCGCCGAAGGGTGCCTTTGGCGTTCGGACTGGTCTGGTTGAAGATGAACTCTGAATGGATCCGGACGTGACAATCACCTCCGAACAGCGGGGTTCGATGTGAGGTCTCTGATACGACAAATTACAGAATAATGACGCGAGGGCCATCTGCGAGCAACTTCGTCCAGTGCGGAGTACGAGCGTGGCGAAGCCTGTTGGGATGAAGTGTGCTGGCGAAGCCTGTCGTCGAAGCCTGCTGTCTCGCCGAAGGGTGTCCTGGCGACCTCCGAAACCGATCTCTCATCTTCGGACACCTCCGACGAAGTAGCTCTGAACGTGGGAACCTGCAACAAAGAGAGTTCAAAGTACCAATTCGGCCTGAGGACCGAATTCTGCTAAGTGTTGCACTATTAGCGAAGGTAGCAATCTGTTACGCAGATTAGCGGATACTTCACAGGCGAAGTAACAAGGCGATAGCAATCTATTACGTAGATTAACGGATACTTCACAAGCGAAGTAACAAGGGTTACCACTGTTCCGAAGTGGCCGGCGGAGGGCTTCTAGGCAAACCCATGAAGATGTACAGGAAAAATAAAGGTAAAGTAAATGCGATCAAAGCTAGGGCTTTGGTTTGATTTGTCTTGGGGGGGCTCTACGCTGGCTTCGCCTCTTTATTTATAGGGGCTTAATCTCTGATCTAATCCGCTATTAATTCGGCCGGATGGAGATAAAAAAAGTTAGTCGGAATTGTATACAACTCTATCTCTGCCGAAGTGGGCTTCGACCAGGCCCGTCGAAGCCTGCCCCTCGAGCCGAAGCTTCGGTGGCATGGGCCTCCGAAGGCTTCCTGGGCGAAGGCCGTGGGCAGGCTAGAGGCTTTCGGAGCCCATAGCTCAATGGACCTTTTGCCCTGTAGGGCTTCGGCCTGACCCTGGACATGTGTATTTTTGGCCCAAAGTACCAAAACTGATATTTTGACAATCTCGGTCATTGATGCCATTTTTTGCTATCAACATAATCATCCATTTTATCCACGTAACATATTTATATCATTTTATCTATTTTAACGGTGATTTGGTCTCTTGGCCGAATTACCTTTGGTTTCTTGGTGTTTTTGCAGTGTTTCCTATTCTCATTCTTCATCAAGAATCCCTTCATTGAGGCATATTCATCGGAGCCATCAGCGGCGGGGCAAGGAATCAGTCGTCTCTGACTATTGGTCTGACCGATGGTCTAGGGTTGGTCTGGCCGAAACGTGCCAGGCCGTCACCTGACGAGCCGACATGCTTCATCGCGCTCATGTCGGCACGCATCGGTCTGACCGACGGCGTGCGGTCAGTTTGACTGAACTCGCGCGGATTGCGCGCTGGAGACCCCCTTTGCACCGAGGTTTTCTTTGCGCTGGAGCCCGTCTTCGCATATAGTCCCAGAGCCTCGAAGACTACTCAGTCTAACCATGGTTATACCCTTGGTCTAACTGGCTAAGAGGCCAAAGGCCCCTTCAGGATCTTTCGGACACCTTCGCAACTTAGTGCCGAAGGCCCCCTTCGGCAACCCCTCTGGACCACTGGTCTGACCGGCGGTGTGCCTTTTGTCCAACCGGCTTGCCTTATCCGGTCTGACCACCAGCTGCTTTGGTCCATCCAGCCCTGTTTTTGCTGGTTTGGTTTAATTATTTTTTATACAATTTGGTTAGTTGAATAATTTTACTTTAAGATTATTTAATTGTCTGGTGACTCTGTTATTCCCTTAACACTATTTAAGGGTCATCAGAACGCGACATCGGCACTGTGTCATGCCTAGGGTTGTTTTCTATGTATCTGCATGCTTTTGGATTATCGGATCGGCGTCAGTGCATTTGGTGCTTTGACCATTAGGTTTTAGTGTCAACAACACCATCACTTGGTCGTTTTGACGTACACCTTCTCATATAAGAGGCATGTAACGAATTTGCTTTTGAGCAACCTCTGTCATCACCTTTTCATTGTCTTCATTTACGACCTTTACGAACCTCGGTTTACTAGATTTTAAGCACATCATCTCATTCTTATATTCTTTCCAGAAAAGCATGTAGTTATCTTGGCACACATCAATCTTCTCATACTCCATACCGAGAGCAGAAATCATTTTTTTACTGGTACATGTCTTTCGGCATCTTATGGTTCATAGGAAGGACATCACTGATCAGGTTCACGAGCTCCTTGTAACAATTGTTGGAGAACGCAAACTTCGACTTAATGGCCATAAGATGGATCACAAATGCGAGGAAGCTTACTGTGGTGTGCTCATGCAATGAATCTTCTTAAGCTCTAAGGATATCAAAAAACTTTCGAACCTTTGGTGTAGGAGGATCATCATAGTTTGTTTCAAACTTAGGTCGTATAGCATCAAGCATCTCATCCATCCTATCGTGAGCCATGCTAACATCTTCTTCCACTATTAATACATTGTTTTCACGAATTGTCTCGCCATGGTGCACCCATACTTCATAACCTGGCAAGAAGCCATACTTGCAAATGTGCAGTTACAATGTTCTCTTGTCTTGCCAAAGAAAATTTCTACACTTCATGCATGGGCACTACAAAACAAACCACCCTTTAGCAACACATACATAGCAACATATGATTCTATGCGGTGCAAAATATAAGGTTGCAACACATGTTATGGGTTGTAAGAATCATGTGTTGTGTTGGCGCAGCGGACTAAACCAACAGGTTTGAGAATGTGTGAGAGTAATGAGAGGCTAAGCTCAAAGATGTATTCTTGGATCTCGTGTCATTTACAACAGGGGGAAGGGGAGTATTTATAGAGGAGCCCAGCCAGGGGATCTGATACTTCTAAAATCCCCCTGGCCATTGCACTGCCTGACACAGGCCTACAATATAGACAAGGGTGGCAACCCCATAGTACAGAAAAAAAGGTCAACCCTGACAGCGTATCAGCCATTCTGGGCATTGCAGCAGCGCCTGACGCTACGTAGATGATAGCGATCCTGTCCCTAGACCACTTTGACTGAACTGGTCCCTAGTCTTCTGTCGCGGCCTCAGACCCTTTGCACCTTCGGGAGACTTGGCTCCGGCCTCCCGCCAGCTCTCTATTCCGGGACCCCTCTTGCCTGCTTCGTAGCCTCTAGAGGTCCCAAGCCTTCCCGTCTTGAGGTCCACTGACACCTCCGGGAGGAGGCACCTGGCCTTCGGCTAATGAAGCCCTTCCTTCGAACAGTGCATCTACTCTTCATGCTCCCAATTACTGTTGGGATTATCTCCCCCAACAGTAGCCCCTCGCTTCTTTCTGCTCGAGGGCCCTGCACGGAAAAAAGGAAAGGAGCGCACAAGATAATACCGATGATTAATTTTATAAGAAATCAACTCATGGTGGAGCCCCGGATATTTACTGCGAATCCTGCCATCCGCTTTGAACGCCTCGGAGGTGCTCTAGAGCCCTTGGAATGCTCCGAAGCTCTGGAGCCCGGGGTCATCCTCGAGGCGGCTCCGATGCACTTGATGTGTACTAGCACAGCTAGGAACTCAGCAGATGTCCTCAAGCAGTCCCTGGATGCTCGCTGCACACCGTCCCGCGGGAGGAATTTGACCAGCTGGGTTTAATGCACACTTAACTTGACCGTCGGGCGCCGGTGCATGGAAAAGGTGGACCGGCAAGGCTTTAATGCAGCAGTTGCATGCCTGGTGCGCGTGACATGCGGGGAAGATAGACCGTCAGGGCTTTACTATGGCGGCTATGCACCCAGCGTGTGCGGTGCATAGGAGAATGCGAACGGGCCGAGCGGTCAGGCCACTAGGGCCGAAGAGCTCTAGGCTCAGGTCACGGAGATCGGTGTTCTCAAGGCTCAAGTTGCTGAGCTGGACAGACTCCGAGCTCGAGCGGCTGAAGCGGACGAGCTCGAGGCAGAGGTCAACGCCTTCTGGGCCCAAGCTGCAGAGATGGAGAGGCTCCGAGCTCGGGCTGGCGAAGTGGACAAGCTCGAGGCTGAGGTCTTCGTGCTCCAAGCCCAGGTCTCTGAAATGGAGGAGCTCCAGGAGAAGGTTGCTGCCACGGAGGTCCATAAAGCCCAAGTGTTCAAACTAGAGCGGACCGTCATGGACCTTCTGGCCCGGAACAAAGCGGCGACCGAGGCACTGGCTTAGGGGGAGAAGACCATGGCTGACACCGTGGTGTCCCTTAGAAGGGTCTTGGAACGCTTCGGCACTGGGTGTGTTGCCTTCGACGTCGCTTGGGAGCCCCTTAGCCACCGGCTGAAGTTCATCTAGGCCACCGTCCGGCAGATAAGCTTCACCGTATCGAGGTACGGGGAAGTGTCGGCCTGGGTGGCTGCCCTCGGCGTTCTCCACCAACTGGAAGCCTCCGGGGGCTCCCTGCCTTCGTCTTCGAGCTCCCCTCCAGTCGCCTTTGGGGGGAGCCATCTTCTCTCCCCCACCTCGGCGGTTGCGCAGTCCTGGAGGACCCTCCAGGCGACTTGGAAGGCGAAGGGTCCGGATGCGGTCAAGGCCTGGATAGATGAGGCCCTTCGATCGAGCCTTCCTTCATCTTCCTCGAAGCCCCCGGCTGCTGTGCCCATCCGGATCCGAAGGTGTAGTCCTCTTAGGGCCTTAGTATCGCAACTCCTGTAATAGATAGGAACTTGACAATTTTATTAATAAAAGGCAGTTGTTTTCTGGAAATCACCCAAGGTATTCGCACCACTCGTGACTCTGATGTTGAGATTCTCGATGAGGGCGAGGCCCTCCGGCATCAAGGGGCCATCTTCGAGGCTCTTAGGGCCGACCGGCCTGCACGCTTCGTCATCCCTCAAAATGACAACGGGCACGTTGTCCCCGAGATCCTTCATGATGTCTTGGGTTTCATCAAGGAAGAGGAAGGGAAAACTCGAGCCCTGTCCTCATCACCCGAGCCGGTGAATTTGTGTGACGTGGAAACTGGGCCTGACGAACCATGGCTCGGAGGTCAAGGCTTGTGCAGCTAGGCCCAGCTCCAAGAGGATCAGAAGGCCTTCTGGACTCAAAAGAAAGAAGAGAAGAAGCGGAAGAAGAAAGAGAAGTCCAGCCGCGCGGCTACGGAGGCATGGACCGAACGGGCACTAGTGGTCCGGACAACCTTCCTAAACGAAAAGGCTTCCGATTCCTGCTTGGCTTAGATGACGAGTTTTCTTAGTTTTACCTCCCAGCTTGATTTTGTAATAGGTGTCATTTATGTTCTACGTGTATAACAAAGCCTTACTTGCGCCACTTATGAATTCCAATTGCTTTCCTGCCCACTCCTCCCCTCCCTTCTTTGCGGGTAGGCGACTTGTCGGCTGGGCGCAATGCGCTCGAGCCTAGGACTAGGAACTAGGAGATTGAGGGGGAGAAAAGGAAGCTTCTGAGTTGGAACTTGGGACACTGTGGGCTGAAGATCAGGACCCTGAATTGGGGGGTACTTCAAGCCGGATCTCGGAACCCTGAGCTGGGGTACTTCTAGCTGGATCTCGGAACCCGAATAGGGGGTGCGTCGAGCCAGAGCTTGGAACCCGAATAGGGGGTGCGTCGAGCCGGAGCTCGAAACCCAAATAGGGGGTGCATCGAGCCGAAGCTCGGAGCCCTGAACTGGGGTGCTTCGAGCCAGAACTCGAAACCTGAATGGGGGGCGCGTCGAGCCGGAGCTCGGAACCCAGAGCTGGGGTGCTTCGAGCCGGAGCTCGGAACTCGAATAGGGGGTGCATCGAGCCGGAGCTCAGAACCCTGAACTAGGGTGCTTCGAGATGGAGCTCGGAACCCGAATTGGGGGTGCGTCGAGCCGGAGCTCGGAACCCAGAGCTGGGGTGCTTCGAGCCAGAGCTCGGAACCCTTTGAGTTTGACAGGATTATGCTTTGTACCGTAGTGCGTCCACTTCGGTTAGAACGTTCACCGTATGTTGGGGGAAAATATCTCATCTTCGGGATTATTGCCGGAGCAGCATAAAGACAGTCAACCAGTTCGAAGATTATCCGAAGATCATCTTCGAAGATGCCCAGAACCCCGTTCGAAGCCCGAAGACAGGCATTGGTTCGAAGTATGTCTTCGAACTAAAGCCCTTCAGGATCTTTTCTGCCAGCTAAGATGGAAGACTTATCTTCTTTCCCATTAGATTAGTCTTTTACCATTTTAGCCCTATTAAGGAAATCAAATAGTTTCCTTAATGTCGGTTGTAATAGAGGGGTAAATAGGTCTTTTCCTTAATGTTTAGGCCTATAAATACCCCCCATTTCACCCTGTAATAGGGACCGAATACAAGTTATTCAATACACATTTACGAACTATTCTAAGCTATTATCCTTTCGGAGGCTTAGAACAGTTTGCTTCACAAACACTTCGTTTGTTAGTTTCTTTTCTACAGAAACCTGTTAGCGTAATCTTTTACGCCAACAGTTGGCGCCGTCCGTGGGGAACTTAGTCCGAAAAACTTCGTTCTCTACCAACTTCTTACATCATGCCTCCTAAGCGGAGCGCACCTCGCAATCCCACTCGGAGGTCCTCTCGGATCTCCGGAGAGATACCCTTCGACACAGTCGAAGTCGGAGGGTCTTCGACTATCCCTCCACCTCAAACTCCGCAAGGGGCTTCTATCCCTCGAGGATACGAAACCTCTCCGCTAACCCCTTCCATACTCCGATCGCCCGGAGTCACTCCGCCACCCTCCATCCCGATTTGAACTGATCATACCAGTTCTCAAGACCCGGAAGGTCCTTCCGGAGGAGATGAAGATAGCCTTGGAGACATGGCCACTCAAATGGCCAACCTTCAAGCTGAGGTAGCAAGGTGGCGACAAGAAGATGCGAACAGGCTTCGCTCTCAAGCCACCCCAGCTATCCCCGAAGTGCCCGAAGACGATGATCTTGGTTATCCCGAAGCCCCGGACAACGCCTCTTACGACAATGAATCTCCGTTGCATCCTGAGCTACAGAAGGTTCGCTTTGATCCAAAGTTTAAAACTTCGAAGCTCTGCAAGTATGCCGGAGATGAAGATCCCGGAGAGTTCGCGCGTTCTTATGCCCTAGCGATTGAGGCTAGCGGCGGAGTCAGAGACACTATGGCGAAGTGCTTCCCGTTAGCTCTTCAAGGAGTGGCGTTGAGATGGTTCTGGTCTTTAAAGCCAGGATCAATCAATTCGTGGTCACAGTTGAAGAGGAAGTTTATAAGTAACTTTCAGGGCACCTTCGTGCCTCCCATGTCAACAGGAAGCCTTTTCCAAGTGAAACAGCTCCCCGGAGAAACATTGAGGCAGTACTTCAAGCGCTTCGCTCATACGAAGTCGCAAATTCGGGGACTGTCCACATCCTCAGTGGTTGATGCGGCTCGGGAAGGCGTCAGTCATCAAGGCCTTCTGGATAAACTGCATCGGAAGAGCATCTCCACAGTGTCACATTTGATGTCATATTTCGAGGAGTATGCGAGGTCAGAAGAGGGTTGGCTTCGGAGGACTGCTGCTACTTCGACAGTATTGCAAGAAGTTAAAGCAGAGGTGAAGACTTCGGCACAGCCGCAAGAACTAGTCTTTGAAGTGCAACATGATCGAAGAAGAGGGCAAAAGCACCCTCGCTCTGAAGTCTTGAATATTGCACCCCCACAGAAGTTTATACAGAGAGCTCCATAGTCTGCGGGGAACAAGTCCAGCGGCTGGAGGCCGCCAGGAAAAACGGCTGGCAAGGGCCAGACCCTTTTTTGCTGTATTCATGGAGAGAATCGAAGCCATGCAACTGACACTTGCAAGGCTATCCTTACCCTAAGGGGAGAATACTTGGAAAGAACTTCGGGTCGAGGCAGTACCGACCGAAGTCCAGCAGCAGCGCGCCCAGACCCGGTCCAGGCTGTGGCGCGGATAGAAAATTTTGATGCTGCAAGGCACCCTCCGGTGGCCAATGTTATGCCACCTCCGAAGCAAGAGGAAGGGCAAGATAGAGGAAAGAGAGTAGTTCTCCCTATCTCCGGAGGAGGTACCCTCGGAAGCATGTCCAAGAGACAGCGAAGAGAGTACGTTCGGCAAGTAGGTCATATTGGGACTTCGTCATCTGCAGCTGCAATGCCGGAGTGGTCTCATGTTCCGATATCTTTCTCTGCGGAGGATGCAGCTGGTATTAAGTTCCCGCATGCAGATCCATTGGTTATCACTGCTGATATTGCAGGGACTGAAGTCTGAAGGGTGCTAATTGACGGAGGTAGTTCGGCAGATATCATTTTTGTGCAAGCCTTCGATCAGTTATGCATATCCAGAAAGCATCTCCTCCCAGCGGCTCGTCCTCTGCAAGGCTTTGCAGGACCTCCGCTTGATGCCCTTGGCCAGATAGGCCTGTAAGTAACCTTCGGAGAAGGTTTATTAGCCCGAACTGAAGAAGTTATCTTTGATGTGGTAGATGCCCCATATGCTTATAATGTCATCTTCGGACGGGGCATGTTGAATCAGTTCGGAGCTGTGGCGCATCACAACTACTTGTGCATGAAGATGCCCACACAAGCAGGAGTCCTGACAATCTTCGGAGATCAAGCCATGGCTCGGAGGGCAGAATATGGTCACGGTCCTCCTCTTGATCCGAGGCAAGTAAATAGTGTCCAAGATAATGAAGAAATTTTTTCAGCCTCCTCCGAAGCTTCGAAGAAGTCTTTTCCGAGACCAAGTCCCGAAGGAGAGATTGCAACGAAGGTCATTGTTAAAGATGGTAAAGAATACACTTTTCAATTTGGTAAAGATTTACCTCCTGAAGTTGCAACCTCCTTGGAAAAGGTAGTGGAAGAAAATTTGGATGTCTTCGCTTGGTCTGACGAAGATATCACCGGAGTCGATCGGGATATCATTGAACACAGTTTACTTGTAAACCCGAAGGCCCGGCCTGTTAGACAAGGACTCCGGAAGATGTCCGCAGAGAGAGCTGCTCTAGCTAAGGACGAAGTTGAAAAACTGTTGAAGGCTGGAATCATCAGAGAAGTGGCTCACACAGAATGGTTAGCCAACCCAGTCTTCGTCAGGAAGAAGTCTTCCGGGAAGTGGCGCATGTGCATTGATTTCACATCTCTGAATAAAGCGTGCCCACGTGACCCCTACCCCATGCCCCGAATTGATCAACTAGTTGACTCCACTGCAGGTTCGGAGTTACTAAGCTTCCTTGACGCGTATTCTGGTTATCATCAAATATGGTTGAAGCGCGAAGATGAAATCAAGATGAGCTTTGTAACTCCTTCGGGAGTCTTCTGCTATGTAAGAATGCCCTTCGGCCTAAGAAATGCCGGGGCTACTTTTTCAAGATTAATTGCTAAGGCTCTAGGTCATCAACTAGGTCGCAATGTGGAGGCCTATATGGATGATATTGTAATAAAGAGTGCTTTAAAGCACCAACATAGCCTAGACTTAGCAGAAACATTCAATAGCCTTCAGGCATGTGGGATCCGTCTTAACCCCGAAAAATGTATATTCGGAGCTAAGGCTGGAAAGTTGTTAGGGTACTTAGTTTCAAGCAGGGGAATTGAAGCTAGCCCTACTCAAATAACTGTGCTGCAGAAGATGGCTCCTCCGGAGAATTTAAAGCAAGTGCAAAAGCTGACTGGACGTCTGGCCGCACTTAGCAGGTTTTTATCAAGGTCTGCGGAGAGGAGCTTGCCAATATTTAAAGCTTTGAAAGGGTCCGAAGATTTTGCATGGACACCGGAGTGTCAGAAAAGCTTCGAAGATATTAAAGATTATCTCAGCAATCTTGTTACACTTACGGTGCCTATTGCGGATGAAACCCTACTCCTGTATCTTGCAGCTACAGGTTCAGCTGTCAGCGCAGTCCTTGTCAGAGAAGTGGATTTCAATGGGAAGTTGGTCCAAAATCCTGTCTATTTTGTATCCGAAGCATTATCAGGAGCGAAGACAAGATACTCCGAACTTGAGAAGTTCGTTTATGCTCTGATAATGGCTTCGAGAAAGCTAAGACATTATTTTTTGGCTCACAATGTAATTGTACCAACTTCGTATCCCTTGGGAGATATGCTCCGAAGCAAAGATTCCACTGGAAGGATTGGAAAGTGGGCAGTAGAGCTAGCACCCTTCGGCATATCTTTCCTGGCAAGGACAGCTATCAAATCCCAAGTCCTAGCAGACTTCGTAGCAGAGTGGACTCCACCTGCGAATTTGACTCCGGAGAAATCAAGTGATGGAGTTTGGACTGTTTACTCCGATGGGGCTTTCCAAGCATCCGGAGCAGGCATTGGGGCAGTATTGATTTCACCGTCAGGGCAAAGAGCAATGTACTCCGCAAGACTCAACTTTAAGTCTACCAATAATATAGCGGAGTACGAAGGGATTTTATTGGGACTCCGGAAAGCACGTGCTCTAGGGCTACAAGAATAATCATAAAAACAGATTCTCAGATAGTAGCAGGGCACGTAGACAAAAGTTTTCAAGTTCGGCATCCACAGCTTGCAAAGTACTTAGAAGAAATCCGCAAAATCGAAGCACACTTCAAGGGTATTTCCATTGGGAGTATACCAAGAGCTGAAAACGTGCAAGCGGACATTTTAGCGAAGGCTGCAGCCGGAGCTGTGGATGTGCCTGAAGAAGCTTTCTATGAGGAGCTCAATTTACCTTCAGTGCCACAAATTGCCTCTGCGGAGATTCTTTGCATTCCTAGTGCAGATTGGAAAGATTCGATCATAGAACTCTTGCAAGGAGGAACAAATTTGCCCGAAGAGCCCCAGTTGTCAAGATTAAAGCTCAGAGCAAGAAACTATCAGTTAATCAACGGTATATTATACAAGGCCGGAGTATGTTCCCCTCTACTCCGATGTATATCTCAAGCCGAAGGCCAAGAAATTCTTCGAGAAATTCACGAAGGCCTTTGTGGAAGCCATTTAGCCCCTAGAGCTCTGGCAGGAAAAACACTTCGCCAGGGGCTTTATTGGCCCACAATAACAGCTGATGCGGAGAGCCTGGTCCGCACTTGTCAAGGATGCCAGTGGATGGGTCGACGGAGTCATCGCCCACCAACAGCTCTTCAAGTCATTGCTCCGGTATGGCCCATGGCCAGATGGGGTATAGATCTAATTGGTCCCTTTCCGTTAGCAAAGGGAAATCTGAAGTTCGCAGTGGTAGCTATTGAATATTTTTCTAAGTGGGTAGAAGCAGAGCCCTTAACAGCTATCACTTCGAACAATGTACAGAAATTCTTCTGGAAGAACATTATTTGCCGGTTCGGAGTGCCTAGGTATCTCACAGTTGATAATGGAACACAATTCGACGCAGAACCCTTCAGGAAATTTTGCGATGACCTAGGCATTCAACTATGTTTTGCTGCAGTGAGACATCCTCAATCGAATGGAGCCGTAGAGCGAGCCAATGGAAATATTTTATCAGGGCTAAATCGGAGAATAGTAGGATTGTCAAAGGGATTGTGGACCGAAGAGCTTCCGAAGATTCTGTGGTCCATTCGGACTACACAACAAGGTCCACAGGTTTTACTCCGTTCAGACTACTATTCGGAGATGAAGCTATGACTCCAACGGAGCTCAAAGGGGGATCATTTCGCAGCACCGAACCGTACATTGAAGAAGAAGAC
>JAAALK010000286.1:4696537-4722576 GCA_019279435.1 Zizania palustris | reverse complement strand
CATCGAAGGCATGGTCCGGATGAGGCTCGTCGAGGAGTGTGCTCGGAGTGAGACACTGCGACGAAGTGCTCATGGAATGCTTCATGCGGAGGCATTGGACGAAGGAGGGACTTCGAAGGGTGGTACTCCGAAGATGGGGCTTCGGAGTGTGAAGGACTTCGGAGCGAGGCTAGCTTCGGAGTGAGGTTGACTTGAGGTGCTTCGGCCATGCATGGCTTCGGTACACGGACGGACGGTGTTCGAGCTCGGAGTAGCTGCGAAGCCGTGGTGATCCACTCCGGAGGTGGTGGTGCGAAGGCCCAAGGGCTTTGACGGCTTCGGCTCAAAAACCGTCACTGTATCGAAGGTCTTCTTCGGCGGAGCGAAGGCCAACAGGCTGCAGGCTTCTCGCCGAAGCTTCCGCACCCCTCGCGTGCGAAGGGAGGTTCCAGAAGTCAACTCTGTAAAGGCTGACACTGTCTGTTCTGAAAAAGGCTGACACTGTCCCCTCTGCAGCTGACAGAGAAGCCTCCAAAATAAAGGTGGACTACCTTTTGTACCCCTTAGTTCAGTAGAGACAAATCTGTTGTAAACCCTAGGGGTAAAGTAGTCACTTCCTTAGGATGAAGCCGTGGGCTATAAATATGGGGGCTCGGTAGGTAACATTTAACACTTTGAGCATTTACTGTTGAGCTCCTGTAGCCACACTTCGATTGAATACATCCTGAGTTCATTTTCAGTGTTCCTTGTTCAAGCGGCGAAGCCCTGTTTGTCTTGTGCTTTTTGCTTGAGCTCGATCTACATACTTCGCTAGTTTAGTGCACCGAAGCCTGTTGAGGCGAAGGTTGTTTTTCGTGCGAGGTGTGTTTTGTCAGTGTGCTGTCGCTCTGTGTAACACGAGGCAAGACCTCGCTGCTTACTAGCGAAGCCCTGATCTTTTCCCGTAGTGCTTCTTGTGTCGAAGCCCTTAGCGTGTTCCGTTTTGTGTGCGTGTAGACCTTCGGGTACGAAGCCCAGCACCCGTTGCTGTCGCCAAGTACTTGGTCGAAGTCCTCAGAGGGCTGTCCACTCTTGCGAAGGGTGAAGTGCGAAGCCTGCTCGAAGCACCCTGTGTGCGGAGCCTGCACTGACTTAGCAGAGTAGATTTTCGAGGGTTGTAAGTGGAGCGAAGTCTTCTTGGCTTCGAACTTTTGCCACTCCGAAGCCTGTGTTCGAAGGTGTCGAAGTACCTCCGAACCAGACCTTCGAAGGTTGTGTTCGAAGCCTGTTCCGCAGAAGACTGAACAGAACCGAAGGCTAAGTTTTTAGCCCGAAATTTTAAAAGCTCCCATTCACCCCCCCCTCTGGTCGCCGTTTCCGGTCCAACAAAGTATTCTTTTGAGTCCGGAGTTGGCCAGCCTCTTCTTGGAGCCTCACAAGTTCGGACCCCTTAGCAGCATCCTCCTTTCGCAGTCTTTCAACCTCTGCTCGAAGCACAATTCTTTCTGCTTCGAGCTCTTTCTTCGCAGCCTCCAAGCTTTGCCTAGCCCTTCGCTCTGCTAATATTATATTATCCATCTGAGCTACTCGACCTTCGGAAAAGTTAAAATTTCTTTGAAGAGCTTCGTTCTCTTCCCGAAGTTGAGCAATTTCATTTTCGCCCGATAAAGCTGCAGCGCGGGCTAAGACTGCTTGCTAAGAAAAAAGAAAAACTAGAATAAGAAATTATTCATATATAATTTGCTATTTGGTTCGAAGATGCTTCGTACCTGATAAGCTGCTCTTTCTATAGCAATGTTAAGCTCCGAACTTTTCGCCCTGCTCAAGAGGCCTACCAGTTCTGTTTCCCAGACTTTGCGACTGGCTTGACCCAAAGGTTTAACCAGAGTCCGAAGTCCGGTTCTCTCCTCCAAAAAAGGAGTTAAGAGAGGAAGCATTACCGAAGCCTTCTGATCAGCTCTGCTTAGCGAAGGTCCGGAGAGTTCTTCTGAGGCCCTTGGAACTTCTTAAGATGGCCCCCCCTCAGATGATTCACTTTCATCTGTTGACTCAGACGAAGTCGATCCTTGAGTAGGAGGAGGCTCTATGTGTCTTTTACCCCTTCCAGGCCCATGTTGAGTAACCTTCGGGTGTGGCTCCGAAGTTGTCAAAGGCCTTTGAATTGTATCTTCATGATGCACTTCTACAGCAGGAGGCTCTGCGAAAACAAAAAATATTATACATTGTAAAATTTTGCAGAAAATGATAAAGAATTATGCGAAATTTACCTTCGACATTCTCCGGGAGATCGAGTACTGGACTGATCGGAGGATCGAAGGTGAAGTCATCTTCTGAATCCGCAGTTAAATTTTCCACTGTCGGAGCATCTCCGTGAGCAGTCCTTTCCTCCACAACCGAAGTTGTAGGAACTTCGGCTTCATCTTCACCCACAGGGGCTTCGATTTGCTCCTCTTGGGTATCCGGAGCTCTTACTTCTTCTATGTTGGCTTGGGGCTCCGGTATACCTGCAGTATCTTCAGTGTGAATATTTCGTTGAGCTGCATCTTCGTCAATCAATTTCACTAATAATATACCTTCATCCTCTTTAGAACCAGAGATTGAGGTTCTTGAGCTTGAAGGCGCAGGATCCGAAGGTGCGAGATTCTTTGGCTTCTGAGCCACCTTCTTCACCGGAGTCCTTGCGGAGCTAGAAGCTCCGGCTTCAGCCACTCTTTTCTTGGGTCCTTTCTCCAGAGGCACCCAGTCCATCAGAGGGGGCGGAGTTAACTCCAACATTCCCCATACTCTGTTAAACCGCTCCCAACTCCCGACCAATTTAATTCGCCATTCTTTTTCCGTCGGAGTTGGGGCACCCAGAATCTTCTCCGAAGCCCTTACGATTTGCTCTGAAGTAATAGGGGCTGAAGAAGCTAAAAATAATTCAAGTTAGTCTTTCTTCGAAGTAAATATGTACAATGCATGTTGGTTTCGAAGTTACCTGCAGGGCTCGAAGTAAAATTGATCTTGCGAAGACCACCTTCTGAGTCATCCTCGAAGACGATAGGCCAGTTGGCCATCAGCGGAGGAATTTGGAGTCCGAGGAATTCTTCGGCCAAGTCTCGCATGCTTAACCTTCGGCTAATTTTTTGAAGCAGGTTAAGGCGAGCTTCGAGCTGGCCTTCGTCCGGTTGCACTAAGGCTTCCTTCCGGAATTGGATCTCTTTGAGGGGCCCAGCCAGAGGACTGCTCGCTCCGACTTCGGCATAGAACCATCTCAAGACCCAATCAGTATACCATCTTGCATTGATGGCCTTAGCAGGGAATTGTAGGGCATATTCATCACGAAGCCTAAAATTAATGCTTCCGAAGGCAACCACTACTTTCTCACCTCCGGAGCCCACGGAGGTCTTCGGCTGGCAAGTTGCTCTATGAAGTGCAGCGAAGATTTCTGCCCTCCCCTCGCAACCTTCGGCTCTTAACGCCCATTCGAAGATAGCTAACCTAGCTACTGCATTCGGAGATAGCTGCGGGAGGGTTACGTGGAACAGATCAAGTACCTCTGCCAGGAAGTCCACTGCAGGAAGGCCCAAGCCTGCTTCGAAAAAGGCTTCGAATACTACAACCTCTCCGGGTCTTGGTGATGGAATCGATTCTTTGCCCGGCTTCCGAATCATAACTCCATTACTAATCTTTCCTCCTGCTGTGATTGCCAAAGATTCTCTCTTGCAGGTAGAAGGTCCCAACTCAAAAGACTGATCCAAATATTTGGTCGATGGTGGGCACAGACCTTGGTCATCGGCGATTTGGGGATTTCTCCCCCCTGCCGCCATGGATGTCGCCGCCTGCATCGAGGGTGTCGCCGCCAATGTTGCCGCTGCTGCCGCTGCGGCCGCCTGTTGCCGAGCCAAGGCCGAAGGAGGCGCGGATCCCTTGGTCTTCACCATCACGATCGCTGGATTGCTTTGAGGAAATCGAGGCTAGGGCTCAAAAACTCAAAGGTTAGGGCTCAAGAACTCAAAGGACTCAAAAAAGTTTTTGACTGTGAGAAAGCGGTGAAAAGGTAATCGGGTAAGTTTTAGACCCCCTATTTATAGCTTAAATGTTCCGTTTGTTACCGTTTTGGCTCTGCCTTTTCGCATTCTCGCCCGTTATTTTCCTCCGAAAATAACGCATCGTATAACTTCCGTTAGAAGAAACAGGCTAACGGCTATTTCTTCTAAGTCTGGGAAGTCTTCAGTCTTTTTAAAGATACTTCTAAGTCACTTCGAATGTAACTTCTTCGAATACCAATTCGAAGTATATATCTCCACATAATTCGGAGATGACATAAATCTGTTAACCCCTACGCATGATTATTTTTCTTGCGTATACTGCTCTCCTAAACGTTACAGGTCAACGGAGAAGCGTATTCGAGGGGCTACTGTTGGGGGAAAATATCTCATCTTCGGGATTATTGCCGAAGCAGCATAAAGACAGTCAACCAGTTCGAAGATTATCCGAAGATCATCTTTGAAGATGCCCAGAACCCCGTTCGAAGCCCGAAGACAGGCATTGGTTCGAAGTATGTCTTCGAACTAAAGCCCTTCAGGATCTTTTCTGCCAGCTAAGATGGAAGACTTATCTTCTTTCCCATTAGATTAGTCTTTTACCATTTTAGCCCTATTAAGGAAATCAAATAGTTTCCTTAATGTCGGTTGTAATAGAGGGGTAAATAGGTCTTTTCCTTAATGTTTAGGCCTATAAATACCCCCCGTTTCACCCTGTAATAGGGACCGAA
This sequence comes from Zizania palustris, assembly GCA_019279435.1. NCBI lineage: Eukaryota > Viridiplantae > Streptophyta > Magnoliopsida > Poales > Poaceae > Zizania > Zizania palustris. The sequence continues at coordinate 4,717,862 of JAAALK010000286.1, read as the reverse complement.
TACAAGTTATTCAATACACATTTACGAACTATTCTAAGCTATTATCCTTTCGGAGGCTTAGAACAGTTTGCTTCACAAACACTTCGTTTGTTAGTTTCTTTTTTACAGAAACCTGTTAGCGTAATCTTTTACGCCAACACCGTATTTCATTACTGAAGTTGAGAAGTCTGATACAACTAGAAGTACCAACAGCGGAACATATTACACTTAAATTATGCAAAATAGCGTTTTAGATGCTAAGCATGCCACGTGTTTCAGATCTTCGCCTTCCAGGGTAGCTAGATGATAGGACCCTGGTCGACCGGAGCCGACAACGATGTATGGACCTTCCCATTTATTGCCCAGCTTCATTGGAGCAGCAACCGCCCGGAGGACGATATGCCCTGGATGAAACTCGTTACGCTTGACCTTTGGGTCATACCATACCTTTGTCTGCCTTTGATACTGAGAGAGGTTGGCAATGGCTCGGAGCCTTGATTCCTCCATGAGGTCGAGGGAGACGACACACTCTTGATCAGTTTCTAGAGTTGTGACCCGCAGGGAGCTGGCTCGGAGCTCCGTTGGCGTCATTGCTTCATCTCCAAATAGCAGCCGGAACGGGGTAAAACCGGTTGCGTGGGAAGGGGTGGTCCGAATGGACCACAGGATCTTGGGCAGCTCTTTGGGCCACAAACCTTTGGCCAAACCCACGATGCGCTTGTTGAGACCGGACAATATATGTCTGTTGGCCCTCTCAACATCTCCGTTGGACTACGGATGCCGGACTGCTATGAAGCATAGCTGCACCCCCAGCTCTTCGCAAAATTCTTTGAAAGAACTAGTGTCGAACTGAGTTCCATTATCCAACATGAGCTTCTTGGGCACTCCGAAGCGGCAGATAATATTTTGCCAAAAGAACTTCTAGACGCTTCGGGAGGTAATGGCGGTCAGTGGCTCGGCCACGACCCACTTAGAGAAGTACTCGACAGCGACGACAGTGAAGCGGAGGTTGCCCCTTGCCCTGGGAAACGGTCCGATAAGGTCCATGCCCCACCGAGCTAGGGGCCAGACAGGTGCGATGAGTTGCAAGCTGGCTGGGGGCCAATGGCTCTATCGTCCCATCCATTGACATCCTTGGCAGGTGCGCACCAGATCTTCGGCATCAGCGATGATAGTGGGCCAATACACGCCCTGACGGAGAGTCTTCCCGGCAAGTGCTCAAGGGGCTAAGTGGCTACCACACAGGCCCTCGTGGATTTCTCGAAGTATCTACTGCCCGTTGGGATGAGAGATGCATCGAAGCAACGGGGAGCATACACCCGACTTGTAGAGAACTCCGTTAATGATCTGATAGGGCCTTGCACAGAGCTGAAGTCGCGCCAGCTCCGTACTAGGTCTGTCGTCCATTTCACCATTGAGTATCTACAGGATGGGCTCGCGCCAATCGCTATCGACCGTGCAAAGGACCTTAGCCAGCTTGGGGGACGCCGTAGGACCTGCCGGTACTTGGATCGGTGCGTCTCCTCGGAGAGACGCTGATGGCTTGGCAAGCTCTTCGAAGAAGGTAGTGGGAGGGAGGGCTTGACCTCCTGCTCCGTCTTTAGCGAGGACATCAGCTTGGCAATTTTCACTTCTTGGGATGCTTTGGACGGAGATCCCTTTGAAAGATGCTTCGAACTTCCGAATGGCTTTGAGGTAGGCGGTGAGATAAGGATGCCGGGCTTGAAAACTCTTATCCACGTGCCCGGCCATGACTTGAGAGTCGGTCTTAACAATCACTCGGGTAGCTCCGAGCACGTGCGCCTTGCGGAGACCCAAAAGCACTCCTTCATACTCAGCGACGTTGTTTGTAGCTTTAAAGTTCAATCGAATGGAGTATAAAGCTTGTTGACCAGAGGGAGAAACAATTACTACCCCCGCGCCTGCTCCGGAGGCTTGGTAAGCACCATCTAAATAAATAGTCCATACTCCTTCACCGGCTTCGTCAGTGGCGCAGCTGCCTGCTGGTATCCATTCGGCGACAAAATCAGCAAGGATCTGAGACTTAATGGCGGTCCAAGCCACAAAGGTGATACCAAACGGAGCAAGCTCTACTGCCCACTTGCCAATTCGCCCGGTAGCATCCTTATTCCGGAACATGCCACCTAGAGGATAAGCGGTCGAAATGACTATGTCATGAGCCAAAAAGTAGTGCCGAAGCTTCCGGGAGGCCATAACGAGAGCATATGCTACTTTCTCGAGCTCGGTATACCGGGTCTTTGCTCTGGAGAGGGCTTCGGACACAAAGTACATCGGGCGTTGTATCAGCTTCCCACCAGTTTCTTCTTCTTGAATCAATGTCGCACTCGCCGTGCTGCCCGTGGCGGCGAGATAGACGAGGAGAGGATCGCCATTCGAGGGTGTTGCGAGGGCAATAAGGTTGACGAGGTATTCCTTTATCCTGTCGAAACAATCTTGGCATTCGTGGGTCCATTCGAAGTCCTTGGATCCTCGCAGTGCCTTGAAAATGGGTAGACCTCGCTCAGCCGATCTTGCCAAAAAACGACTAAGAGCTGTGAGGCGCCCGACCAACTTCTGGGCCTGCTTCAAGTTCTGAGGAGGAGACATATTCTGCAACGCGCTGACTTGGGTTGGACTAGCTTCAATGCCCCGACTGGAAACCAGATAACCGAGAAACTTCCCAGCCCGGGCTCCGAAGATGCACTTTTCCGGATTGAGACGGATTCCGCACTTCCGGAGACTGTCAAATGTTTCAGTTATATCCATGCTATGGCAACTTTTATCTGCGCTTTTAATGACGATATCATCCATATAAGCTTTGATATTACGACCGATCTAGTGACCCAGGGCATTAGATATCAATCTGGAGAAGGTGGCCCCAGCGTTGCGGAGGCCAAAGGGCATCCGAACATAGCAGAATACTCCTGAAGGTGTAATAAAGCTCGTCTTGACTTGATCTTCTTGCTTCAGCCAAATCTGATGGTACCCTGAATATGCGTCAAGGAAGCTGAGGAGCTCGGAACCCGTTGTAGAATCAACCAATTGGTCTATGCGAGGCATGGGGTAATGGGGGCAAGCTTTATTCAGGGATGTAAAATCGATACACATGCGCCACTTGCCAGATGTTTTCTTCTAGACAAACACCGGTTTTGACAACCATTCCGTATGGCTAACTTCTCGGATGACCCCCGCTCGGAGCAACTTCTCCACCTCGGCCTTGGCGAGATCAGCTCGTTCGATAGATAACTTGCGGAGCCCCTGACGTACTAGGCGAGCCTTCGGGTTGACCGCTGGGGATTGCTCAATGATCGAGCGGTCAACGTCCGGTATGTCTTCGTCGGACCATGCGAAGATGTCTAGGTTGCTGCGGATGACTTCTTCGAGCTGCTTTAACACCTTCGCCTCGAGGCCTCCTCCGAACTGGATAGGGTACTCCTTCCCATCTTGGACCACGATCTTCGTGATGACCTCTCCTTCCGGAAGAGGCTTGGCCACGGGCCCCTTCTGGGGGGCGTCTTGTAGCAGGGGGACATCTTCGATGTTCGGTAGCTTGACCCCCTCCAGACTTCCGTGGACGCTGTGGACTTGCCTCGGCTCCAGGGGGGCTCAGTGGCCGTACTCCACCCGTTGGGCCATGGCCTGATCTCCGAGGACCGAAAGAACCCCTCCAGGAGTTGGCATCTTGAGGCATAAGTAATTGTGGTGAGCGATGGCTCCGAAGCGGTTGAGAATCCCTCTTCCGAAGATGGCGTTGTAGGCGTACGGAGCATCGACGACGTCGAAGATGATTTCTTCACTGTGGGACGGAGGGGATTCTCTGAAAGTCACCTCCAGCCCAATCTGGCCGAGGGCATCAAGAGGTGGCCCTACGAAGCCCTAGAGCGGCCGGGAGGCCGGCAACAAATGCTTCTGAGAAAGGCATAGCTGATCAAAAGCCTGCACAAAAATGATGTCAGCAGAACTCCCCCCGTCAACTAAGATGCGACGCACCTCGACGCCAGCAATGTCTGCTGAGATGACCAGGGGATCACCGTGCGGGAACTTGACGTCGGCGGCATCTTCGGCAGTGAAGGAAATTGGGACATGGGACCATTCGGGAAGCGCGGCAAAACTAGAAGTCCCGATATTCCCAACTTCCCAGACATATTCCCTTCACTGCCGCTTGGACATAGCTCCCAAATCTCCTCCTCTGGAGATAGGCAGGACCACCCGCTTCCCTTGGTCAGCTCCGTCTTCGAGCTTAGGGTCCTAGAACCTACCGACCTCCGGAATAAGCCCTAAAGCTCCCGGTTCATCCCGGCGCCCGACTACCTAGACAGCGTTAGCGTGAGGCATTGGAGGCCCTTTGTTGGAGGAGCCACGGCCGGAGCTTCGCTCAAGGTAGTCGTTCCGAAGGGCGAGGATGGTACGGCAAGAGTCGGTGTCATGGCTCCGGTTCTCGCCGTGAACGCTGCAGTAGAAGGTTGCTCCCCACGGACGGCGCCAACTGTTGGCGCAGCGGACTAAACCAACAGGTTTGAGAATGTGTGAGAGTAATGAGAGGCTAAGCTAAAAGTTGTATTCTTGGATCTCGTGTCGTTTACAACAGGGGGAAGGGGAGTATTTATAGAGGAGCCCGGCCAGGGGATCCGATACTTCCAAAATCCCCCTGGTCGTTGCACTGCCTAACACAGGCCTACAATATAGACAAGGGTGGCAACCCCATAGTACAGACAAAAAGTGCAACCCTGATAGTGTATCAGTCGTTCTGGGCATTGCAGCAGTGCCTGACGCTGCGCAGACAATCGCGATCCAGTCCTAGACCACTTTGACTGAACTGGTCCCTGGTCTTCTGTCACGGCCTCGGACCCTTTGCACCTTCCGGAGACTTGGCTACGGCCTCCCACCAGCTCTCTATTCTGGGACCCCTCTTGCATGCTTCGTAGCCTCCAAAGGTCCCAGGCCTTCCCGTCTTGAGGTCCACTGACACCTCCGGGAGGAGGAGCCCGGCCTTCGGCTAACGAAGCCCTTCCTTCGAACAGTGCATTTGCTCTTAATGCTCCCAATTACTGTCGGGATTATCTCCCCCAACATGTTGAGTAATGAGGGAAGTGACAACGCATAAATAGCAACATATTATTTTATATTTTGCAAACTTATAAGTAGCAACAATTACTATATGTTGTAAGTATTTGGTTGCAAGAAACATATACATACACTACAAGAAAATTAAATATTTTCATCGGCTCACATAATTTTCGTCGACTTTTCCCGAAGCCGATGGAATAAATGTAATTTCCATTGGTTAAAACGAAGCGACGAAAGATAACACAACATCCGTCAGTTTTTTCTAAAACCGACGGAAGTTACATTAACTTCAGTCGGCCAATATATGGACCGATAGAAGTTATAGAATTCCTGGGGTTATTGGTCAATCTCCCGCATGCGTGCCCTACCCTAGCAATATCCCTTCATTAATCTCAGCCTCCTCCACGCCGCCACTGCTGTCTGCTCGCCCGATCGCCACCTCCGCCTACCCTACGGTGCCCGTCGCCTCCCCACTGACACCACCGCATCGCCTCCCCATCAGCACCTTGGAGTGTGTGCCTTGTTTGTGCCCCCTCCGCCTCCGTATGGAGGACAAGCCATGCTCGTCGCGGTTGCCGGTTCCACGCCGTCTGTTATGTCCACATCCCACAGGCCTACATCTGCATGCCGGTGTCCGACTTGACGCCTACCCGTACCACTCCCTCAATGGCGCCGCCGCAGTGGATGATGTCACTTCGGCCATCTTCTCCAGCGTTGGTTTTCCTTTTCTTGCTGTAGTCGAATAGATAACAGAAGTGAAGTACTATAGGGACTAATCGGACTTTCCATGCAGGTTCATCCAAATCTTGACACTTTGGTAGGATACTGCCTTTTCATCTCATAATTTGTCCATTCCAAACTGATTTTCGATTCAGGTTCATCCAAGTCAGGAGCTTAATTTGTTTTTTTCATTAATTTTATAAATAATGCCTCTGCGCCACACAATTATCATCAATCAAGCTGATAGAATTTATGCCTTTATTATACATGCTTCTCTGAGTTGAATCTATTGTTTGTTTAATGAAGAGAAGACATTACATAACTTAGTTTGTGTGAAACCAAGTGTGGTCGCACTGTGGTTTCTGTCTTTATGATGAGTGATTGACAAGGTTGAGCGATCTAGTGAGATCAATGAGTGTAGGTTGATTGCATCGATGGGATCGATGTGTGGTTAAGAGTGGATGCCGAGGGGATCGGTGTGCATCGTGTTTCGTGTTTTGCTTGTCTCATGTGTGCAGGGTGGAGATGCTAACCAACTGCTAGCGGCGGGTGATCAAGGGTCGAGTGGGGAGCTCGATGCCAGAGGATCAAGGATGGCGGGCGAAGTTGGAGATGATCTCAGGAGATCACGAGGAGATAGAGAAAGACATGGACGGATGGATGGTTGAGATAGCGTGATGGTCAAGTCAGCGAAAGGGAGGCCAGTGCAAGTGATCAGGTGGCTCGAGGGGATCCAGAGCGGGAGAGACTTGCTGGCAGTCGAGTTCACGGATTGGCGTCACTTGTCGACGATCGAGGAGGCTTTGTCGGTTTTTGCTGAAAACCATCACATCTCTAAATGTTTTAAATAATTAGGAGTCTTTTTGTTTTGAGTTATTTAGAGCAATGTGTAAACTTTTAGTATTTTTTCAGGATTCCCCAATTCTGAAATTATATTAAAAGAGTTGAGTCAATTTTTAATAATAGTAATAGAGGTCTATGTGGGTAATTTTCAGAATTTCTAAATCTGAAAATTTGCCTTGACTATTTGTGTAAAACTGAAAAGTGCAAGGGGCTATATGTAAATCTGTCCTTTGGGTGGGCCTATATAAAGGGATACACACCCAAAAGATGGCTGCTACTTTTTATCTAGAAAAAACCATTCAGCTGTTTTTTTACTTTGTGTGCTGTCCAAGAAGGCTGTCCACTTTTGATCTGAGAAACCAAGGGTTGGTTTCGGTGTTTTGTGATGAGTGATTGACAGGATTTTTACCCTCTGTTCGAAGGGTACCTCCGAAGGGTGTTCGGAGGTTGGACCTCCGAAGTATGTTCGGAGGTGGTCTCACCGAAGTGTGTTCGGTGTTTGCTTGCTGCAGCTGTGTAGCGGAGTGTGCCTGTCGGAGGGGTCCGACAGTACACGATGACTGGGTTTGTACCGAAGGGTTCGGTACTTTGGGTGGTACACCGGAGTGTGTGCCGGAGGTTGCTAACCCGGAGAGGTCTCCGGAGTACTAGAAACACTTGTTTGCTTGTCAGTGGTGCGCAGGGACTTCGGAGGCGACGGACAAGGTTCGCAGCAGGTGAACCTGGGTCGAGCGGGAGGCTTGATGCCAGGGGAGCGGGGAGCTCCGTCACGGTGGCTGCGAAGGTGGTCCGGGTCGGTCCTCAGGTCGAGTCGTGCCAGGTGAAGGCAGAGAGTGCGGAGCGTGGCTCCGGCTGAAGGTACTCCGAGACAAAGTCTTCGGAGGTGAGGCACTTCGAAGGTACTCCGAACGGAGTGACTTCGGAGTGGGGTGGAACAAGTCCTCTGTGGAGGCAAGGAATTCGAAGTGTGCTCCGGAGGGAGACATTCGAAGGTGCCCAACGAAGGTCTCAGAAGTCGAGGCGTATCGAAGGCATGGTCCGGGTGAGGCTCGTCGAGGAATGTGCTCGGGGAGAGGCACTGCGACGAAGGGCTCATGGAATGCTTCATGCGGAGGCCTTGGACGAAGGAGGGACTTCGAAGGGTGGTACTCCGAAGGTGGGGCTTCGGAGTGAGGAAGGCTTCAGAGCAAGGCTAGCTCCGGAGGAAGGTTGACTTGAGGTACTTCGGCCTGCATGGCTTCGGTACACGGACTGACGGAGTTCGAGCTGGGTGAAGCTGTGAAGCCGTGGTGGTCCACTCTGGAGGTGTTGGTGCGAAGGCCCAAGGAGCTTTGACGGCTTCGGCTCAAAACCGTCACTGTATCGGAGACTGACTTCGGCGAAGCGAAGGCCATCTGGCTTCAGGCTTCTCGCCGAAGCTACCGCACCCTCGCGTGCGAAGGGAGGATTCCAGAAGGTCAAAGACTGCAAAGGCTGACACTGTCTGTTCTGTAAAAGGCTGACACTGTCCCCTCTGCAAAGCTGACAGAGAAGCCTCCAGAATAAAGGTGGACTACCTTTTGTACCCCTTAGTTCTGTAGAGTCAAATCCTTTGTAAACCCTAGGGGTAAAGTAGTCATTTCCTTTGGGTGAACTGTGGGCTATAAATATGGGGGCTCGGTAGGTAACATTTAACACTTGGAGCATTTACTGTTGAGCTCCTGTAGCTATATACCTCGTTGTAATTCATCCAGAGTTCAATCTATTTTGTGTTCCGTGTTCAAGCGGCGAAGCCCTGCTTCCTGTGCTTTTTGCTTGAGCTCGCGTTACATACCTCGCCTGTTGTAGTGCACCGAAGCCTGTTGAGGCGAAGGTTGTTTTTGTGCGAAGTGTGTTTTGTCAGTGTGCGTTCGCTCTGTGTAACAGGAGGTGAGACCTCGCTGCTTACTAGCGTAGCCCTGACCGAGGCCCGTTTTGCTTCTTGTGTCGAAGCCCTTAGTGTAGTTTGTTTGTGTGCGTGTAGACCTTCGTGTACGAAGCCCAGCACCAGTTGCTGCTGCCAAGTACTAGGTCAAAGTCCTCAGAGGGGTGTCCACTCTTGCGAAGGGTGAAGTGCGGAGCCTGCACTGACTTAGCAGAGTAGATTTTCGAGGGTTGTAAGTGGAGCGAAGTCTTCTTGGCTTCGAACTTTTGCTCCTCCGAAGCCTGTGTTCGAAGGTGTCGAAGTACCTCCGAACCAGACCTTCGAAGGTAGTGTTCGAAGCCTGTTCCGCAGAAGACAGAACTGAAACCGAAGGCTAGTTTTTAGCCCGAAATTTTAAAAGCTCCCATTCACCCCCCCTCTGCTCGCCGTTTCTGGTCCAACAATTGGTATCAGAGCCAGGTTAAGATCACCAGTTGACCTTAACCGGTTTTGTGATCTATTGGCGACATGGATAGAGGCAGTAAAATTCCTCTGTTCGATGGGACTGACTTTGAATACTGGAAGGTGCGCATGGAGGCTTACTTGTTAAGCCAAGGAAATGCAATTTGGGAGATTGTGGACTCACAATACTCCATCCCTGAGACTCGCACCTCTCAGACTGAGAAGGATCAGTATAATGCCAATTCCAAGGCAAGAAACATACTGTTCATCGGTTTGAGTAGAAGTGAGTTCGATAGGGTGCAGCACCTTAGGACTGCTAGGGAAATTTGGACAACACTCACTGTTTTTCATGAGGGCTCTACTCAGATTAAGGCCAGGCGCCAAAGCACCTACAACCAACAGTATCAGCTGTTTGTGCAGGCACCTGGTGAATCTATAGATGCCATGTTTTCTCGCTTTGACGCGATAGTGAGTAACTTGCGCTCCAACGGGACGCTTGCTTACAGTGATGACGATAGGGCTATCAAGCTTCTCTATGCTCTTGACCGTAGCATATGGGAAGTAAAGATATCCAGCATTGAGGAGTCCACAGGTTATGATACTTTGACCTGTGATGAGCTCTTTAGCAAGCTGAAGTCCACAGAGACTGCCAAGGCATCTCTTGCTGTGCACAGAAGCTCTTTGCCACAACCATTGGCATTGGTTTCTAGCACTAGCCGTGGCACCACTGCAGAACCAAGCACTTCTGGTACTTGTGTTTTTGCAGATGGTTTTGCTTTGTCCTCCCTGGTCTCCGTCACAAAGGAGCAGGTGGACACTCTAGCTGATGATGAGCTTGCTCTCATTGCCCGGAGGTTCACCCGTTTTCATCATGAGAGACGGGATCAGAGGAGAAGTGGTTTTGGTGGTTGTTTTGAATGCGGTGACACTTCTCACATCAAGGCTAATTGCCCTAAGCTCAAAAAGAGAGATGAGAGTAAGCGCCCCAAATACCACAAAAAGGAGAGGAAGCCTTTTGTGAAGGGCAAGCGCGGCAAGATGGCTAAGAAAGTAGCCAAGGCCGCTTCCAGAGCCTTTGTTGCTGCTCTCAGCGACATCGACACATCCTCAACTGAGGAGTCGAGCTCTGAGGAGTAGGAGTCCCCACGGAAGGAGGACAAGAAGGACAAGAAGGGACGTGACTTCACCGGCCTTTGCTTCATGGCCGACAGCGATCACAGCGGCGATGAGCTTGACTCATCTGAGGTAAACCTATCATCTGACCAGCTACTAATTAAATTAGATGAGCTGAATGAAGTAGTTCTAGGTCAGGATAGATTACTTGTGCAAGCCGCTAGAGAAAGAAAAGACCTTAGACTTAGGCTAGAAACTATTTCTACTGAATATGCCATGCTTAAGTCTAAATTTGATGATGCTGAATGTGAGTCATGTTCCGTTGTCATGAGTGAGCTTGCTCAGTTGCGTTCTGTTCATGCTCAAACTCTTTCTGAGCTTGAGACTGCACAGAAGCAGCTCTTGGAGGTGGATTCTCGACCTCATGATATTATTGATTGCATGAACTGCACTTTATTACGCGATAGCATTAATTTACGTGATAAGCATGTTCATGATTTAGAGGCTAGATTAGAGAGGGCCGGTAGTTCTAAGGATGTGCAACCTGTTTGTGACACTTGCATCACCCTTAAGGACCAGCTAGGCACTGCTAGAGAGCGAGCTGAGAACCTCATGTCAGAAAATGAATACCTCCTTTCCGTGGTTAATAAATGCACTGAGGGAAAGGGTAGGATGGATTTGCTCTTGGCCAAGACCAAGTTGTGTGCTGACAGAGCAGGGGTAGCTCTAGGTTTGGGTTTTGAGAGGATACCTTCAGACAGTAAGACCAAAACTGTTTTCACCTCTCCCACTACCCTAGAGAAAGAGAGAGCTCTGTTAGACACCCCACCAGCCAAAAAGCCTACCCATCCACCAAAGAAAACCACTCGTCCTGCCAAGAAAAATCCTCCCAAGAAAACCACTCAGAGAAAACCCACGGAGCCTGTGAGAGTTGCTCCTGTGACCCATGAGAGTGCCCCCAGGAGAGTTTTTCATTGTTCCTATTGTCAGCGGGCGGGTCATTTGGTTGGGTTCTGTTTTCGTCGCATCAAGGATGAGCGACGCTCTCAGGCGATGAGTTACCAGGACATGCATTACCCATCTTTAGGTATGCATGAGTCTGAGATGTACTATCGTCCTGCTTTTGAGGCTCCTCGTGCTTCTCGGAGTGGTTTTGCTCCTCGAGGTCTTCACTATGTTCCATATGGTGGTAGACCTCGGGCTAGCAGATTTGTACCTCGTCAGAGTAGGAGACCTCGACATGTTGTTCGTTCACAGCATGTAGGTAGACCTCGCACTTTGCATCATTCTGATTATTATGTGCGTAGACCATCTGCTTTTACTGTGCCTACTACTCGTGTCACTCAGTGCTGGATGCCTCGTCATTATTTCACTCACCCCAGCACTGAGCGATCGAGGCATTCTTATCGTGTGTAGGCGACAGATCGAGGCTTGGAGGGCACGTGGATCATGGACTCCGGTTGTTCGCGCCACATGACCGGAGATGCAGCTTGGTTCTCCAGCCTCACCACAACCAAGCAAAGGGAACATATCACCTTCGGAAACAATCGAAGGAGTATAGTGAAAGGTAAAGGTGTGGTAAGAATTAATTCGAACTTCACTCTCAAAGATGTTGCTTTGGTTGAAAACCTGGGATACAATTTGCTGTCGGTATCTCAGTTGCTTGATGAGGGCTTCGAAGTGCGATTTCATCGCGATACTTCGCAAGTGCTCAATTCTGATGGCGTTGTGGTGTGTAAGATCTTTAGAGTTGGGAGAGTTTTTGGAGCTGATTTTTCTGAATCGTCTGGTTCTTCTCATTGTCTTGTTGCACACTCGACTTCTGAGCTTTGGAAGTGGCATAGGAGACTAGGGCATATGAGCTTTGATTTGCTCGCTCGTCTGAGCGCCCTGGGTCTGATCCGAGGATTGCCCAAGCTCAAGTTTGAGAAGAATTTAGTTTGCGCTCCGTGTCGACATGGAAAAATGATTGCTGCTTCGCATTCGCCAGTCACCACAGTGATGACTGAACAACCCGGAGAACTTCTCCATATGGACACTGTAGGTCCTTCTCGGGTTAGTTCTTTAGGTGGCAAGTGGTATGTTCTAGTAATTGTCGACGATTTCTCTCGCTACTCTTGGGTCTTCTTTCTTGCCAGCAAGGATGAAGTGTTTTCACACTTTCGGAGCTTGGCTTTGAGACTTTTTACTGAACTCCCAGGTGCATTGAAATTCATTCGAAGTGATAATGGCACCGAGTTCAAAAATAGTCTCTTTGTTGACTTTTGCATGGAGCATGGCATAGAACATCAATTCTCTGCTCCGCGGGTTCCTCAACAGAACGGTGTTGTTGAGAGGAAGAACCACACTTTGGTTGAGATGGCTAGGACGATGCTTGATGAGCATAGGACTCCTAGAAAATTCTGGGCTGAGGCCATGAACACTGCATGTTACATCTCAAACCGTATCTTCTTGCGCTCAATTTTAAATTTGACATCTTATGAGCTGCGTTTTGGGAGACAGCCCAAGGTTACTCATCTTCGAGTTTTTGGCTGTCGCTGCTTTATCCTAAAACGTGGTAACTTGGATAAATTTGAGTCGCGATCTTCTGACGGGATCTTTTTGGGCTATACTACACATGGTCATTCTTATCGTGTTTATAACTTGGAAACTAACACTGTCATCGAGTCATGTGATGTGACTTTTGATGAATCAACCCCCTTTGTTAGTTCTGCTTTTGAACAGGCAAATGAACACGACATGGAACAGACCTTATTTGAAGAAGAAGATCCTGGAGAATTCGAGGATTAACCCCTACTACCCTCGACATCGACCCCCGAAGCTGACCCCACTTCAACTATTTCGGCACGAGGTCCCGAAGCGACTACCTCAACATCGGTCATCTTGGACCACTCCAACGCACAAGTTGAGGGGGAGACTGCATCTCGCCGCGAGGCTCCACATCATGTTCAAAGGATGCACCCTCCCGAGCAGATCATTGGTGAGCTTGATCAAAGGGTAACTCATTCTCATGCCCATTTCACTAATGCTGCTTTTGTTGCTTCTTTCGAGCCTTTAGATGTTAGTCATGCACTTTCTGATTCTAGTTGGATCAATGCCATGCATGAGGAACTTGAAAATTTTGAGAGAAACCAAGTCTGGACTTTAGTTGATCCTCCACCAAATGTTCATTTCATTGGAACAAAATGGATTTTCAAAAACAAACAAGGGGAGGATGGGACTATAGTTAGAAACAAGGCTAGACTTGTAGCTCAGGGCTTTTCTCAACTAGAAGGGATTGATTTTACTGAAACTTTTGCACCTGTTGCTCGCCTTGAGGCCATTAGGATTTTGCTTGCCTTTGCGACATCCCGGGGATTCAAGCTCTATCAAATGGATGTCAAAAGTGCTTTTCTTAATGGCTTCATAGGTGAAGATGTTTATGTAAAACAACCCCCTGGTTTTGAAAACCCCAAGTACCCACATAAAGTCCTTAAACTTCATAAGGCTCTTTATGGACTCAAGCAGGCCCCTCGGGCTTGGTATGATAGACTTAAGTCTTTTCTGCTTGAGCGAGGGTATTTGATGGGCTCTGTTGATAAAATACTGTTTACTCTCAAGCATGGCAAAGATTTCCTCCTAGTGCAGATTTATGTGGATGACATCATCTTTGGTGGCTCTTCTCATGCTTTGGTTGCCGAGTTTGCAGATACCATGAGTAGGGAATTTGAAATGTCAATGATGGGTGAACTCACCTTTTTCCTTGGTTTGCAAATCAAGCAAAGCAAACAAGGTACTTTTGTCCACCAGACAAAGTACACCAAGGACCTGCTCAAGAAGTTCGACATGTCCGATGCGAAGCCCCTCGCCACTCCAATAGCTACATCTGTAGCATTGGACCCTGACGAAGATGGAGAAGTCGTAGATCAGAAGGAGTTCCGGAGCATGATCGGCTCCCTCCTCTACTTGACTGCCACGAGGCCGGACATACAATTCGCTGTGTGTCTGTGCGCTCGTTTTCAGGCTTCACCACGAGCTTCGCACCGCCAAGCGGTTAAGCGCATCCTAAGGTATCTCAAACACACCCTTGAATTTGGCATATGGTATTCAGCGTCTTCATCTTTATGTCTTCGAGGTTATTCCGATGCGGACTTTGCTGGGTGTAGAATTGATAGGAAGAGTACCTCTGGTACTTGTCATTTTCTGGGTACTTCTCTGGTTTGCTGGTCTTCCCGCAAACAGTCTAGTGTTGCACAATCAACGGCTGAGGCCGAATATGGTGCTGCAGCTAGTTGTTGCTCTCAGATTTTGTGGATGGTTTCCACTTTGCGGGATTTCGGGTTAGATTATAAGAGTGTTCCACTTTTCTGTGATAACACTAGTGCTATTTGTATTGCAAACAACCCGGTTCAGCACTCCAGAACCAAACACATTGATGTACGGTATCACTTTCTCAGAGATCACAATGAGAAGGGTGATATTGAACTTCAATATGTTGATACCCAACACCAGCTTGCCGACATTTTTACAAAACCCCTCGATGCTTCTCGTTTTGCTTACTTGCGTGGGGAACTTGGCATTTGTCACCCTTACGGCATTTTGTGAGGGGGAGCTGTTTTAGATGGATGTGCCTTTGTCTAATTGTGTTGAAATTGCATTTACATATTTTGCACTTATATGCCTGCTCATAATTCATGAAATCATGTCAGCTCAGCTCTTTTTAATTCATCTGGAACATTCATGTGCATGGTGTTTTATTTTCAAAATCAAATCGTGCTCACTGCTTAGTCTTGATTCTAGCATATTTAGGCAGGACTGCTTTAGCTATCTTTTATCTGCTTGATAGCAAGACACATTTCTTTGGATGCTAAAAAATGCAACTTGAAAAATTGTTCTCCATTTTCATGGATATTCATAAAGTACCAAACAATTGGTTCACTTGGTTAAATTCCAAAAACTCCATGATTTGCATGCTTTAAGTGAAAAGATCCAGGTGGGTTTGTTTGTCGCACTACCCTATTCTAGACTGCTTACCATTGCACATTGGTCTGAACTGGAATAGCGTAGTGTATGCCAAAATCTATGCCTTAAGCTTCTTATGGCTTTCATGCCTAGGCTTGGCCGGATTGGAAAGTATAAGGTGGACAAACAAATAACCCCTGGCAATAAGAAAAGAACAACAAAATTCATTGATTATCAAGTTTGCTTTTCAAGCTCCATTTGAACTGGACTTGTCTGTCTAGAGTAGAAATTGACTAGCTTTGCGCAGTCCTTGCTCTTACTTGTCTAGTTTCCTTGAGTAAGTGGTGATGCTTTTATTTAAAAAATGATCAAATCACATGCTTCATCATGCTTTTAGAGAAAATTAATATGAGCTGAGCCCATGATCATTGGTGTTACTATTGGCATATTTTTGCTTTATATGTCTTTGCAATTATGCTCATTTCAAAGCTTTGCATCTTTTTCATGCTCCTTGATGCTTGCATTGCCAAAGGGGGAGAAATTCCGAAGAGACTTGCTACGTTCTCTGCCGCAAGGGGGCATAATTTCCAAAGGGGGAGAAAATTTGACATAAAGGCTCTTTGCTGCCAAAGGGGGGACAATTAAACTCAGGGGGAGTTTTTATTGCCGAAGGGGCTTTTCACTCTTGTGAGAAAGGGGGAGGACAATTCTTTTGTCAAGTGACATGATTTGGCTCTTTTCTGAGTTTTTATGGTCACTTGTGTGCTGAAAATTTTTACATTCTCTTGAACTTGGATTTGGTTGTCAATGCACTCATCAAGGGGGAGATTGAGAAACCAAGGGTTGGTTTCGGTGTTTTGTGATGAGTGATTGACAGGATTTTTACCCTCTGTTCGAAGGGTACCTCCGAAGGGTGTTCGGAGGTTGGACCTCCGAAGTATGTTCGGAGGTGGTCTCACCGAAGTGTGTTCGGTGTTTGCTTGCTGCAGCTGTGCAGCGGAGTGTGCCTGTCGGAGGGGTCCGACAGTACACGATGACTGGGTTTGTACCGAAGGGTTCGGTACTTTGGGCGGTACACCGGAGTGTGTGCCGGAGGTTGCTAACCCGGAGAGGTCTCCGGAGTACTAGAAACACTTGTTTGCTTGTCGGTGGTGCGCAGGGACTTCGGAGGCGATGGACAAGGTTCGCAGCAGGTGAACCTGGGTCGAGCGGGAGGCTTGATGCCAGGGGAGCGGGGAGCTCTGTCACGGTGGCTGCGAAGGTGGTCCGGGTCGGTCCTCAGGTCGAGTCGTGCCAGGTGAAGGCAGAGAGTGCGGAGCGTGGCTCCGGCTGAAGGTACTCCGAGACAAAGTCTTCGGAGGTGAGGCACTTCGAAGGTACTCCGAACGGAGTGACTTCGGAGTGGGGTGGAACAAGTCCTCTGTGGAGGCAAGGAATTCGAAGTGTGCTCCGGAGGGAGACATTCGAAGGTGCCCAACGAAGGTCTCAGAAGTCGAGGCATATCGAAGGCATGGTCCGGGTGAGGCTCGTCGAGGAATGTGCTCGGGGAGAGGCACTGCGACGAAGGGCTCATGGAATGCTTCATGCGGAGGCCTTGGACGAAGGAGGGACTTCGAAGGGTGGTACTCCGAAGGTGGGGCTTCGGAGTGAGGAAGGCTTCGGAGCAAGGCTAGCTCCGGAGGAAGGTTGACTTGAGGTACTTCGGCCTGCATGGCTTCGGTACACGGACTGACGGAGTTCGAGCTGGGTGAAGCTGCGAAGCCGTGGTGGTCCACTCCGGAGGTGTTGGTGCGAAGGCCCAAGGAGCTTTGACGGCTTCGGCTCAAAACCGTCACTGTATCGGAGACTGACTTCGGCGAAGCGAAGGCCATCTGGCTTCAGGCTTCTCGCCGAAGCTACCGCACCCTCGCGTGCGAAGGGAGGATTCCAGAAGGTCAAAGACTGCAAAGGCTGACACTGTCTGTTCTGTAAAAGGCTGACACTGTCCCCTCTGCAAAGCTGACAGAGAAGCCTCCAGAATAAAGGTGGACTACCTTTTGTACCCCTTAGTTCTGTAGAGTCAAATCTTTTGTAAACCCTAGGGGTAAAGTAGTCATTTCCTTTGGGTGAACTGTGGGCTATAAATATGGGGGCTCGGTAGGTAACATTTAACACTTGGAGCATTTACTGTTGAGCTCCTGTAGCTATATACCTCGTTGTAATTCATCCAGAGTTCAATCTATTTTGTGTTCCGTGTTCAAGCGGCGAAGCCCTGCTTCCTGTGCTTTTTGCTTGAGCTCGCGTTACATACCTCGCCTGTTGTAGTGCACCGAAGCCTGTTGAGGCGAAAGTTGTTTTTGTGCGAAGTGTGTTTTGTCAGTGTGCGTTCGCTCTGTGTAACAGGAGGTGAGACCTCGCTGCTTACTAGCGTAGCCCTGACCGAGGCCCGTTTTGCTTCTTGTGTCGAAGCCCTTAGTGTAGTCTGTTTGTGTGCGTGTAGACCTTCGTGTACGAAGCCCAGCACCAGTTGCTGCTGCCAAGTACTAGGTCAAAGTCCTCAGAGGGGTGTCCACTCTTGCGAAGGGTGAAGTGCGAAGCCTGCTCGAAGCACCCTGTGTGCGGAGCCTGCACTGACTTAGCAGAGTAGATTTTCGAGGGTTGTAAGTGGAGCGAAGTCTTCTTGGCTTCGAACTTTTGCTCCTCCGAAGCCTGTGTTCGAAGGTGTCGAAGTACCTCCGAACCAGACCTTCGAAGGTAGTGTTCGAAGCCTGTTCCGCAGAAGACAGAACTGAAACCGAAGGCTAGTTTTTAGCCCGAAATTTTAAAAGCTCCCATTCACCCCCCCTCTGCTCGCCGTTTCCGGTCCAACATGATCACAAATCTCTTTTGGATGTGTTTACTTTTCTTCCTATCTGGTGTGTGATCCAAGAAACCAAAAGCAACAGAAGGTTTTGTGTGTCCCTGGTTTTCTACAGGAGATATGTGCTACCATTCAGAGAGGCGGAAGAAAAATAGCATCTCCCAGTTTTCTTCAGGAGGTACTTCTCAGTTTTTAAAGTTGTGACCGTTACTTTTCCCTGGAAGCCTAACGACTACTTGAAGGGTAATGGTTCAAAATTAACGGCTCTCTGCGATGCTTCGCCTCTGCAACAGTTCATTCCCTTGCGAATCTTTTAGACAGGAGTCCGAGTTCGAAGCTTCCTTCATACGTACCTCCGACACCGAAGATACTTCGAATGGTTACAATACTTTCAATTTTTCTAAGTCCCTGAGCATGAAAATATTTCTTGCGTATACTTCTCTGCTGCCATACAGGTTAAGTTGGAGAAGCGTATTTGAGGGGCTACTGTTGGGGGGAAATACTTCATCCCCAGGGCCGTTAAGATCAAAAGGCAAAGACAATTTATGCAGCTTTGAGGCAGAAGCTTGTCCCCAAGTTGATGAAGTTTCCGAGCCGAAGGGTCCTCCGAACCCCAGTTCGAACATACCCTCCGAGGGCTCCGTCTCTACAGTGGAAAACAGCAGGACTAACGGGACGTCTGCCTTATCTATCTTCTTCAGATACATTTTACTATTTTAGCCATATTTGGGGTACCGAATAGTATCCACTATGTCGGTTGTAATTGAGGGGTAAAAAGATCTTTTCCTTAGAGTTTTAACCTATAAATACCCCCCTTCTCACCCTATAATAGGCATCGAATACTCAGATATTCAATACACAACTTCGAACTACTTCAAGCTATTATCCTATTCGGAGGCTTGAGATAGTTCACTTTACAAACTCCTTGTTTGTTAGTTCTTAATCTTAGAGAACCTATTAGCGTAATCTTTTACGCCAACAGACATTAATGGTCAAGATTGTCAAAATATCAATTTTGCTAATTTGGGCCGAAAATACACAAGTCCTGGATCAGGCCGAAGCCTTGCAGGGTCGAAGGCACATCGAACATTGGGCTTCAGAGGCCTTTTTGCAGCCTGCTACCTTCGGCCCGAAGGCCCTCCGGAGGCCTGCCTCGCCTAAGTTTTGGCCCGAGGAGCAGGCTTCGACAAGCCTTGCCGAAGGCCCACTTCGGGCTATTTTCAGGATAGAGTTTAAGTATGATTCTACCTATTTTTATCCCTAAACTTGATTAGGCTGAATCCTACCAGATTAGCCTTAGAGATAAGAAGACTAGCCCCTATAAATATAGGGGTGAGGCCAGTTCATTAAACCCCCCCAACAAAAATCAACTTCAAACCCTAGTTTGAATCGTACCTTTACTTTTCTGTACAACCTTCATGGGTTTGCTTGGAAGCCATCCGCCGACCACATTGAAACCGCGGTAAGCCTTGTTACTTCGCCTGTGAAGTATCCATTAATCTATGTAACAGATTTCTATCGCCTTGTTACTTCGTCTATGAAGTATCCATTAATCTACGTAACAGATTGCTACCTTCGTTTAGATTCGGCAGTTAGCTCTCAAGTAGAGGCGACACTTAGAAGGTTCAGCTTTACCGAGGCCGTTCCTCCAACTCCAATCGCTAGTGCTCCCCCGGTGAATCATATCTATAGCAGAACCGATGGTAGTACTGGCAAAACCATCAAGTCTCTGGCCTTAACATATACGGCTGAGACGAGTCATTACCAAGCTAACCTCGTTCATTGTGCGCCACCTACACTTGCGCTAGTTTTTCCCGCGTTGCCCGCACCACATGCACAAACGCATAGGCCCGAACACATCATATGCCCAAAGCTAGCACGTGAGGAAGACCCTCAAGACAGACATGCCGACATACCGCCGCATGTCACGCCCCCGCATGAGAGACATGCACAAGCAGTAGGCCAAGACGACATAGAGGAGTGAATCCGTATACTATTTAGGGAGTGCACCGACTTCGTACCTAGGGGTTGGG
Organism: Zizania palustris; assembly: GCA_019279435.1. Lineage (NCBI taxonomy): Eukaryota > Viridiplantae > Streptophyta > Magnoliopsida > Poales > Poaceae > Zizania > Zizania palustris. The sequence continues at coordinate 4,697,983 of JAAALK010000286.1, read as the reverse complement.
CTAAGGTTTACCAAAAACCATACCATGACCATTTTGACACTATACCATACTCTCACAGCTATAGAGTCCCTTAGTTCACCAAGTTCGACGGTGAGGTTAGCAAGACCACACTAGAGCATGTCAGTCAGTTCTTAGCACAGTGTGGAGAAGCTAGTGGTTCAAATGCTTTAAAGCTTAGACTATTTTCTCTTTCCCTATACGGCACCGCTTTAACTTGGTTTTCGGCGCTCCCGCCGAACTCTATCCAAACGTGGGATGAATTGGAACAAGTTCCATGACTATTTTTATATGGGTGAGACAGAACTTAGGCTTTGGCACTTGACATCGGTTAAATAGAAATCTAGCGAGAGTGTCTCCGAGTACATCAAGCGCTTTAGAGATACCAGAAACCGATGTTTTAGTCTTAATATTTTAGAAAGGGGTTTGGCGGATCTAGCTTTCAACGGGTTGCGTTCTGAGATTAAAGAAAGGCTAGACAACCAAAACTTTTTAGAAGTTAGCCAAATCTTACAACAGGCTCTAGTCCAGGAAGGTCGAACCAAAGATAAAAAGTTTGTCAAGACATTTAACAAACCTAGGGCTGAAGTCCACATTATGGAACACTCCGACGAGGAAGAATCGGAGGAGGAAGAATATTTGGCTGATATGTATGCGGCCAAATGAGTTTGGAACGCTAAAAGTAAACTCGTCACTTGTTCTGAACTACAGCCGTCTCCCATGAAGAGTCGGCCTAGTGAAGTCAAATACTCTTTTGATATAACTAAGTGCGATAAAATATTTGATTTTCTCTTGAAGAGTCAGCTTCTCAGGTTGCCGAAAGGCCAAGTCATCCCATCCGCTGACGAGATAAAGAAACGCCCCTACTGTAAGTGGCATGATTCACATTCCCATTATACTAACGACTGCAATGTTTTTCGTCGATAGGTTCAATCGACCATAGAAGAAGGACGATTGAAAATAGACTCCAGTCCAAAAATGAAGCTGTACAAAGACCCCTTTCCCATGAACACCGTCGACCTCGATGATAAGAGGGTGCTGATTCGGCCGGAGCAGCCGAGTCAACTAAGGGGAAAGCGGTAATTATTGGAGAATCGTGCACACACACACTCATACCAAAGAACCCTTAAGTAGGAGTGTGTAAAAGAAACATCAACATGTCTCCTTCGGCTAGGGATCGCAAGAAACCAAAGGTCACATATCAGATGATGTTGAACAAACACTAGAAAAAAGCCAAGGAAACAGGCCCCTGTGCAAAAAAGCTAAGACAGCCAAAGGGGCCAAGGCAGTCACAGGGTGGCTTCGGACCTCAGTGGACAAACCTCTGCATAGTGGGTTCGGACCCCAACGGTCGAACCCTTCGTACAACGGGTTCGGACCCCAGCAGTTGAACGCCCCAAAAAGCGAGTTCGGACCCTAGTGGCCGAACCCTCCGCATAGTGGATTCGA
>JAAALK010000286.1:4603677-4696437 GCA_019279435.1 Zizania palustris | reverse complement strand
GATGACTGAAGCGTATGTTGCACTATCCGGGGACACTCCTTTCTGTAACATGTGATCAAACAGTTGTTTGACTTGTTCACTTTCAGTGATTTCTGCAAACTTTGATATGAGTATATTATAAGTCTGCAGATTTGGACTACAATCACTGGTAAACATTTCATCCCACAGCTTCTTGGCTGGCCTAAGGAGGTTTTCTCTACAGAGTGCTTCCATGAGTGAATTGTATGTTGAAATATTAGGCTCAAATCTCTTTCTTTTCACCTCCTTTAGTACATCATATGCCTCTCTCACCTTCCCTGCTTTGCTCAAGAATGATACCACCAAATGGTAGTCCCTTACATTTGTACAGTACCCCTTATCCAAGAGCACCCTAAAAAAATCCCACATATCATCACCCTTTCTGTTCTTGCAAAGGCTCTCGCAGAGGTGTATCAGCATATCGCTGCTTGGAAATCTCTCCTTCCCTATCATGAACCTGCAGAACATAATGGCAGAATCGACATCATTGTCAGACAATGAACAAATCAATGCATTCAATATGTCATCATCGATTGGAAAATCCCCTAACACAATTGCCTCTGCTATTTCCTTTGCCTCAGCAATCTGCCTATTGGACAACAGTGCAAGCACAAACTCTCTGTAGTCCTCTTTCCTAGGTGCAACACCTAACTTCCTCTTCTGCTTCAAGATCCTACCTTCCTCCTCTGTCCTTCCTGCTACCTTAAACGCCCCCCGATACAATTCTATAAGCGACAAAATCCGGCTTCCACCCTCGCGACCTCATCTCCTCCAAAGCCTGCCAAGCATCTTCAATCCTCCCCTCTCGAGACAAACCATCAGCAACCATCGCTGCAATGACCGACCTGTCAACCCGGTCCCCCCTATGGTGCACCGCTTGTAACAACCGCAGGACCTCGGCCAACCCGTCCCTCCTACTAACATTATTGACAAAACCCCGAACCCGACTGTGTCCAGCTCGGTAGCCCTCCCGAGCATTTTGTCGAACAACTTGCGTGCGGGCACGACTGTAACACCTCAATTTTTCAAAACAATAAAAATATTATTAAATTCAATTTCTTGGAATTATTATTTCAGAAAATACTTTTAAATCCCTTTTATACCCTTTTGAACTACAACATAGAGTAGATGACCAAATTAGGAGGTGAAACTTTTTGTATATGATCCTAAGGCCAAAGATAATTTTGAGAATTTTATAAATTTTTACCAGCCTTGGAAGTAGCCCTAATCTTTTAATCTATTTTCTGGAATTATTTTTATTCAGAAAAGCATTAGAACAGTAATGGGCTCCTCCCCCTCCCTTCTCTCTCTCCCGGCCGGCCCAGCCCGTTACCGCGCTCCCCTCTGGCTGACAACCCGGTCCCACCTGTCGGCGCCGAATCCCTCCCCTCGCGCGCGAACCCGACACCCCGGCCCCACCCGTCAGACGCCACCCTCGCCCGTTCGCGCTCGCTGGCTTGTGGCCCCTGCCTGTCAGACCCGTCTTCAACCCCGCGCCGTCGCCCCCAAATCCCGCCGGCCGACGACCCCGCCTCGGATCCGCCTCGCCGGTCCGTCCCCCATTAATTGGCCGCCATAACTCGGTCCCCCGCGCCACGCCGACCGTTTTCCCCTTTAATTCACCGCGTCATCGCCCCCGGATCGTCGCTACACGTGCATAGCCGAGCCATCGCCGGCGAGTAAAGGCCCTCTGGCCGGTTTCCTTGCATGCGACCCCCGCCGGTGACCCTATTTATACCCCTGGCCTTCACCGCGTTCGACCCCCACGCCCATTCGCACTCAGACCGAACAGAACAACCACGATTCGCCGTTTAGCGCATTCTCTCTGGTTCGTCTCCGGCCACCGCTCGCCGTCGCACCAGACCACCTCCGCCCGTGCCTTCGCCACCAACGTGACCGCGAGGACGACCCCGACCTCGGCCACCCCTCCGCCGACGTCGAACCCCGCCGGATCGCCGTCGCCGCCAAGGACCCGAACGCCTCCACCGCCCACGCTCGTCGCCGGCCTCACTCCGTCGACCCCGGACCACCGCAACGGTACCCTCTTGTTCCCCTCGGTGCCCCCTTTCCGTTTTTAGCCCTAGCTAGACTAGATAGCCTTCGACCTCACCGGAATCGCTCGCCGTTGTATCACCGGAGTCGGGGAAGAAGGGGTACTTTACCCCCCCCGACACGCACTGTGCCGGATTTAATCCTGGCCGTGCGATCCAGATCCAACGCTCGGGTTAAATCATCTGTTCGGTTTAATCCTGGCCGTCGGATCTGAGTGAAGCGGTACGGTGCGATCCCGTGCGTCCACGTGGTACCCCTTCGCACGTTTTAATCCTGGCCGTCCGTTATCACTTAACCCTCCCGCCTCGCTCTCGCGCGTTGGATCTGGATCCAACGGTCCAGATCGACCCGGCGCACGCGCACAGTGCGCGGGTTCACCGTGGGCCTGGCTCACCGTGGACCCGAGAGGTTTAAAATTTGAAAATAAATTCCAGAAATGCTTTTAAACTTGTAAAATTCATATCTATTGCATTTGGACTCTAAAAATTGCCATTCCAATTTTAGAAAATTCATAAAATTATTCTCTTCATGTTTAGGCAATAAAAACAGTAGGTTTATTTGGACATTTTCATGTTTATTCAAATAATTATTCAAAAGCCTTTAGGATTGAAATATGGATTTAAATATTTAAACTTCAGAAAATTTATATAATTATTCCTTTCTGTTTAAACACTAGAACCACTGAGTTTTCTATGAATCATTTATATTAAATTGATTAGAAAACTTAATGTAGTATTATACACACTTAAAAACCCTTCATGAAAGACAATAATTCATTTAGATTCATTTTAAATTAGTGGAGAAATAAATTTCAGAACTTTAAACCATTGAATTTATTTTATTTATAATCAAACCAACTTTAACTTATGTGTTTATAATGTAATGTTATACTGTTTGATTAGATGTTATGTTCTTTTTATTTTACTTTATATTAAAAAGACTACGACGTCGCCGAGGAGCCGGAGTACTTCCCCGAAGTCCCTCCCTCTCCCTTTGTTGAACAAGGCAAGTCACCAAACAATTCTTTTGAACATATTGAACCCATGTTTGAATTGACTATCGCTAAAACACATAGGTTATATATGCATTAGTCAAATGAACCCTTACATTATATTATTTAGGATCCCCCGACCTTGATGTGCAACCCAAGCCATGCTATCTCGCCTAACCTCCTTGTCACCATATGAACTATGATATTAGCTAGTGTCCAATGTATTGACACGGCCGCTATAGGATAAAAAAATGAGTCGTAGTGAAATGGTTCTATTATATGATCCCGTTACTTCTTATCTTTGGAAATTCTGTTGGTGATGAGTCATGGTTGTGAGTGTATGCATGGTGGGTTCCGGGTGCAAGCTAGGGCATTGGTCAGTCGCACCCGGGGCACTATAAGGACCGGTCTGAGGGATCCGTTGCAATACACTTACGTACTAACCACAAGTCTAGTGGGTAAGTCCTAACTAAGGTATGAGTTGTTCCAAACCGAGGCCACCACTTGGAGATGGGTCAAGTTGCACCTGCGGGTGACTTGTACCAATGTGGCGCAAAAGGGGGTGCGACGTTAGCCGGGATGCGGCCCGGCGCGCCGGCGAAACCTAGAGCGGGTGGTTATCGCTTGGAACATCTCATATTGAGGTTTTGGCACGAGTTCCCGTGAAATGGGTCATCTCGTTGAGGTGAGTGCGTGCCTTGTGGGTACAGTAGTACATCTCTGATCAGAGTCTTAAATCTTTTCGAAAAGCCGAGCCCACGGTCAAGGGCGGGTTGCGTGACATCCCCCAGTTAGTTTACTTGAACATGTATGTGCATGATGGATTGACATGTAAGGACCGTTGTGCGAGGAGGTAAAACGTACTCCCCGAGTTAGTTGATGTTGATGATGCTCATATTTACTTTCCGCATGATTAAAATATGATTACACTAAATGCCATAACTGCAATTGCTTTATTCCGCATTGTTAGCCTTTATCCTTCCTTGTTTATTATCCTGCATTATTATTTGCATTTGCGGTGGCTTGTTGAGTACTCTTTGTACTCATACCCGTTGGACCCCACAGAGGATGCTTATTTCGAAGACGGTCTGGAGTAGCGACCCAGTCAAGAAGAAAAATCCTGAAGAAGAAGTTCGTCATGCCGTTTTCTAATTATTTTACTCTACTGTTTTATTAAAACAATGCTGTAATAAATATGGTCTGCGTACCATGAATGTTGTCGTATGTACGTTGTCGCATGATGAACCTCTTGTATTATTGTTTTTCTCATGAAATTCAATAATGTCTCGATTTGTTAAATCGGGGCGTGACAAGATGGTATCAGAGCCGACTTGACTGTAGGAAGCCAAACAGACCCGCCTAGCCATTAACCATAGGAAATTATTTCTTGAAAATCTACTTCATAAACTTTGTTCCTCTCCTCACTTTTATTCAACTTGTTGTTTTGTAGATGCCAGTCTACCAAGTCCACAGTTACTGCCGTCATTTCGAGGGCTTCGTTAGGGAGCTCCGAATGATGCTCACCTTCCTCGGGTTCCTCTTCGAACCCGAATTTCAAGGAGTCTACATGGAGGAATTCGCCGGGCCCTGCGACGTCTCCCTCACCGTCCACGGCTCCGGGGAGCATCTGCCGTCTTACACCACGGCACTTGGAGGCCCGACCTTCGACGTTGCGTGCCAACGAGTCGCCCTCCAAGCCCTCATGGAGCTGAGGATGATCTACGACGATCGTCTTCAGAACACATCCTTCCGGCTTGTGCCGAAGCGCACTCCCGGCGCCCACCGTAGTATCTACCTCGGAGTTCACTCCGTGCGTGATCCGGTCATGGCCCGGCAGTCTCGTCTTCTACAGGCCATGGATGATCTCCACACCGAGGCGGTGCTCGACGCCGACGAGCACCATGAGGCGGTTGAGTTCCTTCGTGAGGAAACGAAGCACCTGATCCAGCAAAATGGCGAACTGCAGCGCAAGATCATACAGCTGCAGAAGGACATCGCTGAGATGGTCCCTCTCCTTCCGAGGAAGAGGAAGCCCATCCGTGAGCCCGTCCCTCACCCCAAGCGGATCCCACCTCACCCCTCCACCGCCGGACCATCTACCGCCAGCGTCCCTGCACCACGCCCCGGCCTCGTCTCCGACCCTATCATCGAGAACTTTCTCGAGCCCACCGTCCCTTCGGAGCCGCGCACTCGTGGTTCCGAGAGCACGGAGACTGCCTCCGGTGGCGAGTAGGCGTAGGAGTCACCAGTTTAAAAATAAAAATTCGTATGTGGTGCTACCCATGACGAGTGTGTCTTGGGTAGAATAAAAACTTGATTGTAATGAACATTTTACCACTGAAATTATATATGAGATGAAGTTATTATCATACATTGTTTTGTCAATTCTTTTGCCTTATGACTATGCATATTCAGAAGATGGCCGACCACCAGAACCCCGACTCCAACAGCGGAGCAGGAGGAAGCCGAGATGCGCCCGAGGGTGTTGTACCCAACTGGGGTGCGACAGGCCCACGTCAGTCTGGGTCGCCTTCCGCCAACCACCCCACCTTGGCGGAAATGATGGCGAACCAGAATCATCTGATCACCGCCCTCCTCACCCAAATGCAGCACCAACAGGCTCAGTTGGACCGTCTGCAGAATGGGGAGCCCGCCCCTCGCGCACCAGCACCCGCGGCCGCTCCGCAACTCTCCGAGTTCTTGCGCGTGCGCCCGCCCATCTTCTCGAGCACGACCAACCCGATGGAGGCCGGAGATTGGCTCCGCACCATCGAGAAGAAGCTCGACCTCCTCCCCTGCACAGACCGGGAGCGAGTGGCCTTCGCCACTCATCAGCTCCAGGGTCCCGCCGCTGAGTGGTGGGACAACTATCGCGCGTCCCAGCCAGAGGGCCACATGGTGACTTGGGCAGAGTTCACCATCGCCTTCCGCGCCGCCCACGTCCCCGCCGGTGTCATCGCGGTGAAACAGCAGGAGTTCCGCGACCTGCAACAAGGCAACCGAACTGTCATGGAGTACCTCCATGAGTTCAACCGCCTCGCTCGCTACGCACCGGAGGAAGTGCGCACCGACGCCCTCCGCCAAGCCAAGTTCCTAAGGGGACTTAAGGATGAGCTGTCCATCCAGCTCGTCGCCGCCGACTTCGCCGACTTCCAGCGGCTTGTCAACAAAGCGCTCATCCAAGAGACTGAGCAGAACAAGTTGGACCTCAAGAAGAGGAAGATGATCGCCTTCAAGCACCAGCAGGCGAACACTCAGAGGCCCCGCTTCGTCCCTCCGCCACCAGCGCCCGCCTACCATCCTCGACCCGCCTTCAGGCCACCTCACGCAGCCGGTGGATCCAACGCCGGGCATCCTCGCCCCGCTCCACCAGCTCCGGCCGCTCAGCCAGCACCAGCCGCCAAGGCCCCGATCTTGAGGGATCGCCAAGGAAGGCCGGTTGTCTGCTTCAACTGCCGCAAGGAAGGGCACTACTCGCACCAGTGTCCTCACCCCAAGCAGAACCAAGGCGCAGCACCCCACCAGGCCGTTCGCGCCCCGCGTCAACCACATCAGCGCGGAGGAAGCTCAGGAGGCTCCTGAAGTCGTACTCGGTACGTTTACTATGAATTCCGTACCGGCCATCGTATTATTTGACTCTGGAGCAACCCACTCCTTTGTCTCGGAAGTTTTTGCTAAAACAAACAATCTGGACGTGCTCCCTCTACCAATTCCCATGGTGATTGCCACCCCCGGCAATAGGACCTCAGCTCGCTTCTACAGCCCTAAGGTTCAACTTGACATCCAAGGAGTGCTGTTTCGGGCCGAGCCTGTCCTCATCCAATGCACCGGACTCGACCTTATACTAGGTATGGATTGGTTGATGAAGCACAAGGGAGTGATCGACTGTGCCAACAAGTCCGTCACGGTGACCAGTCCTGAAGGCGTAACCGTCACCTTCCGGATGGTCAGTCGCAAACCACTCGGAGCGTCCCTTCGCTCTGTAGCTCTTGAAGAGGTGCCAATAGTCAAGGAGTTTGCAGATGTCTTCCCCGAAGATCTGCCCGGAATGCCTCCCAAGCGGGACATCGAATTCAGAATCGAGCTTGTCCCGGGGACCACTCCAATCTCCAAACGCCCATACCGAATGGCCGCCAATGAACTAGCCGAAGTCAAGAGCAACATCGAAGACCTAGAGCAGAAAGGTTACATCCGACCGAGTACCTCACCCTGGGGTGCACCGGTCATATTTGCCATGAAGAAGGACAAGACCAAGAGGATGTGCGTGGACTATAGAGCCTTGAACGACGTAACCATCAAGAACAAATACCCATTGCCTCGGATCGACGACCTGTTCGATCAGCTGAAAGGATCCTCGGTGTTTTCCAAGATCGACCTCAGGTCAGGTTACCACCAGTTGAGGATCAGGGAGGAAGATATACCCAAGACTGCCTTCACCTCCCGCTATGGACTCTACGAGTACACTGTGATGTCGTTCGGACTCACGAATGCCCCGGCCTTCTTCATGAACATGATGAACAATGTATTCATGGAGTTCTTGGACAAGTTCATCGTGGTATTCATCGACGATATCCTCGTTTACTCCAAGACCAAGGAAGAACACGAGACTCACCTCCGTCTGACCCTCGGAAAGCTAAGGGAACAGCAATTGTACGCCAAATACAGCAAGTGCGATTTTTGGTCGTCTGAGGTGAAGTTCCTCGGTCATGTTATATCCGCCGGAGGAATAGCAGTGGACCCAACCACCGTCGAAGCGGTTACCAACTGGCTGCAGCCAACGACCGTGACCGAGATCCGGAGTTTTCTCGGATTGGCCGGATACTACCGCCGGTTCATCGAGAATTTTTCCAAGATCGCCAAGCCTATGACCAGACTTCTGCAGAAGGAAGTGAAGTTTGATTGGACCCCCGACTGCGAAGAAAGCTTCCAAACCCTCAAGAAGAAGCTTGTGTCAGCTCCCATTCTGACTCTGCCAGACATCCGGAAAGACTTCCACGTCTACTGTGATGCCTCTCGTCAAGGATTGGGATGCGTCTTAATGCAGGAAGGGAAGGTGATATCCTATGCCTCCCGGCAGTTGAGACCGCATGAGCTGAACTACCCAACCCACGACCTGGAACTAGCAGCCGTGGTTCATGCCTTGAAGATATGGAGACATTACCTTGTGGGAAATCGGTGTGAGGTCTTCACCGACCACAAGAGCCTCAAGTATATATTCACCCAACCAGATCTGAACCTCAGGCAAAGAAGATGGTTGGAACTGATCAAGGATTACGACTTGGGCATCCATTATCATCCGGGCAAAGCGAACGTAGTGGCAGACGCCCTTAGTCGAAAAGGGTACTGCAATGCCATCATGATTCAAGACCAGGCTCCTCTACTTTATAAAGAGATGGAAAGGCTAAACCTAGGGATCACCACTCGAGCGTACCTCGCTACTTTGGAGTCTCGGCCTGTCTTAATAGACCAGATCCGAGAGAAGCAGAAGGAAGACCCGGACATCCTGGAGATCCAGCAAAACATGAGGAAGGGTAAAGCCCCCGGATTCTCCGAGGACGAACATGGTACCATCTGGTTCGGAAACCGAGTGTGCGTACCCAACCTACCGGAGTTGAAGACTCTCATCCTTCAAGAAGCCCACGATACTCTATACTCCATTCATCCCGGGAGTACAAAGATGTACCAAGACCTGAAGGAAAAATATTGGTGGGTCAGTATGAAGAGAGAGATAGCTGAGTATGTGGCCAAGTGCGACACATGCCGGCGAGTCAAGGCAGAGCATCAGAGACCTGCCGGACTGCTTCAACCCCTCAAAGTTCCTGAATGGAAGTGGGAAGAAATAGGAATGGACTTCATCACGGGACTGCCCAGGACCCAAGCTGGTCATGATTCTATCTGGGTGATCGTTGATCGACTCACCAAGGTAGCTCACTTCGTCCCGGTCAAGACAACTTACACTGTCGCCAAGTTGGCTGAGTTGTATATGACCCGGATCGTGTGCCTCCACGGAGTTCCCAAGAAGATTGTATCTGACCGCGGGAGTCAGTTTACCTCCAAGTTTTGGAAGAACCTTCAAGAGGAACTCGGCACCCGGCTGAACTTTAGCACCGCCTATCATCCACAGACCGACGGTCAAACCGAAAGGGTCAACCAGATATTGGAGGATATGCTTAGAGCTTGTGCTCTAGACTTTGGCGGAATGTGGGACAAGAACTTACCTTATGCGGAGTTCTCCTACAACAACAGCTATCAAGCCAGCCTGCAAATGTCCCCGTTCGAAGCACTCTATGGGCGTAAGTGCAGAACGCCGTTGCTCTGGGATCAAACCGGAGAATCACAACTGTTTGGGACAGATTTATTGAGAGAAGCCGAAGAGAAAGTTAAGATCATAAGAGACCGCTTGAAGGCCGCCCAATCCAGGCAAAAGAGCTACGCCGATAACCGTCGAAGAGATCTAGCCTTTGAGGAGGGCGATTATGTCTACCTCCGAGTCACTCCCCTCCGTGGCACTCAAAGGTTCAACATGAAAGGCAAACTAGCACCCCGCTACGTCGGACCTTTCCAGATCCTCCATCGACAAGGAGAAGTGGCATATCAACTTGAACTGCCTCCATCCTTGGCAGGCGTTCATGATGTGTTCCATGTCTCGCAGCTGAAGAAGTGTCTCCGTGTGCCCACCGAGCAAGCCGACCTTCAGCAGCTCAACGTCCAAGAAGACTTGACCTACATAGAGAGACCCGTCAAGATCTTGGAAACCAAGGAAAGAGTAACCAGAAGTCGCGTCGTCCGCTTCTGCAAAGTTCAATGGAACAACCATCCCGCAGAAGAAGCCACTTGGGAAAAAGAAGACGAGCTGAAAGCCCAATACCCCGAGCTATTCGAGTAGCGTTTCAATCTCGAGGACGAGATTCTTGTAAGGGGGATAGGTTTGTAACACCTCAATTTTTCAAAACAATAAAAATATTATTAAATTCAATTTCTTGGAATTATTATTTCAGAAAATACTTTTAAATCCCTTTTATACCCTTTTGAACTACAACATAGAGTAGATGACCAAATTAGGAGGTGAAACTTTTTGTATATGATCCTAAGGCCAAAAGATAATTTTGAGAATTTTTATAAATTTTTACCAGCCTTGGAAGTAGCCCTAATCTTTTAATCTATTTTCTGGAATTATTTTTATTCAGAAAAGCATTAGAACAGTAATGGGCTCCTCCCCCTCCCTTCTCTCTCTCCCGGCCGGCCCAGCCCGTTACCGCGCTCCCCTCTGGCTGACAACCCGGTCCCACCTGTCGGCGCCGAATCCCTCCCCTCGCGCGCGAACCCGACACCCCGGCCCCACCCGTCAGACGCCACCCTCGCCCGTTCGCGCTCGCTGGCTTGTGGCCCCTGCCTGTCAGACCCGTCTTCAACCCCGCGCCGTCGCCCCCAAATCCCGCCGGCCGACGACCCCGCCTCGGATCCGCCTCGCCGGTCCGTCCCCCATTAATTGGCCGCCATAACTCGGTCCCCCGCGCCACGCCGACCGTTTTCCCCTTTAATTCACCGCGTCATCGCCCCCGGATCGTCGCTACACGTGCATAGCCGAGCCATCGCCGGCGAGTAAAGGCCCTCTGGCCGGTTTCCTTGCATGCGACCCCCGCCGGTGACCCTATTTATACCCCTGGCCTTCACCGCGTTCGACCCCCACGCCCATTCGCACTCAGACCGAACAGAACAACCACGATTCGCCGTTTAGCGCATTCTCTCTGGTTCGTCTCCGGCCACCGCTCGCCGTCGCACCAGACCACCTCCGCCCGTGCCTTCGCCACCAACGTGACCGCGAGGACGACCCCGACCTCGGCCACCCCTCCGCCGACGTCGAACCCCGCCGGATCGCCGTCGCCGCCAAGGACCCGAACGCCTCCACCGCCCACGCTCGTCGCCGGCCTCACTCCGTCGACCCCGGACCACCGCAACGGTACCCTCTTGTTCCCCTCGGTGCCCCCTTTCCGTTTTTAGCCCTAGCTAGACTAGATAGCCTTCGACCTCACCGGAATCGCTCGCCGTTGTATCACCGGAGTCGGGGAAGAAGGGGTACTTTACCCCCCCCGACACGCACTGTGCCGGATTTAATCCTGGCCGTGCGATCCAGATCCAACGCTCGGGTTAAATCATCTGTTCGGTTTAATCCTGGCCGTCGGATCTGAGTGAAGCGGTACGGTGCGATCCCGTGCGTCCACGTGGTACCCCTTCGCACGTTTTAATCCTGGCCGTCCGTTATCACTTAACCCTCCCGCCTCGCTCTCGCGCGTTGGATCTGGATCCAACGGTCCAGATCGACCCGGCGCACGCGCACAGTGCGCGGGTTCACCGTGGGCCTGGCTCACCGTGGACCCGAGAGGTTTAAAATTTGAAAATAAATTCCAGAAATGCTTTTAAACTTGTAAAATTCATATCTATTGCATTTGGACTCTAAAAATTGCCATTCCAATTTTAGAAAATTCATAAAATTATTCTCTTCATGTTTAGGCAATAAAAACAGTAGGTTTATTTGGACATTTTCATGTTTATTCAAATAATTATTCAAAAGCCTTTAGGATTGAAATATGGATTTAAATATTTAAACTTCAGAAAATTTATATAATTATTCCTTTCTGTTTAAACACTAGAACCACTGAGTTTTCTATGAATCATTTATATTAAATTGATTAGAAAACTTAATGTAGTATTATACACACTTAAAAACCCTTCATGAAAGACAATAATTCATTTAGATTCATTTTAAATTAGTGGAGAAATAAATTTCAGAACTTTAAACCATTGAATTTATTTTATTTATAATCAAACCAACTTTAACTTATGTGTTTATAATGTAATGTTATACTGTTTGATTAGATGTTATGTTCTTTTTATTTTACTTTATATTAAAAAGACTACGACGTCGCCGAGGAGCCGGAGTACTTCCCCGAAGTCCCTCCCTCTCCCTTTGTTGAACAAGGCAAGTCACCAAACAATTCTTTTGAACATATTGAACCCATGTTTGAATTGACTATCGCTAAAACACATAGGTTATATATGCATTAGTCAAATGAACCCTTACATTATATTTATTTAGGATCCCCCGACCTTGATGTGCAACCCAAGCCATGCTATCTCGCCTAACCTCCTTGTCACCATATGAACTATGATATTAGCTAGTGTCCAATGTATTGACACGGCCGCTATAGGATAAAAAAATGAGTCGTAGTGAAATGGTTCTATTATATGATCCCGTTACTTCTTATCTTTGGAAATTCTGTTGGTGATGAGTCATGGTTGTGAGTGTATGCATGGTGGGTTCCGGGTGCAAGCTAGGGCATTGGTCAGTCGCACCCGGGGCACTATAAGGACCGGTCTGAGGGATCCGTTGCAATACACTTACGTACTAACCACAAGTCTAGTGGGTAAGTCCTAACTAAGGTATGAGTTGTTCCAAACCGAGGCCACCACTTGGAGATGGGTCAAGTTGCACCTGCGGGTGACTTGTACCAATGTGGCGCAAAAGGGGGTGCGACGTTAGCCGGGATGCGGCCCGGCGCGCCGGCGAAACCTAGAGCGGGTGGTTATCGCTTGGAACATCTCATATTGAGGTTTTGGCACGAGTTCCCGTGAAATGGGTCATCTCGTTGAGGTGAGTGCGTGCCTTGTGGGTACAGTAGTACATCTCTGATCAGAGTCTTAAATCTTTTCGAAAAGCCGAGCCCACGGTCAAGGGCGGGTTGCGTGACATCCCCCAGTTAGTTTACTTGAACATGTATGTGCATGATGGATTGACATGTAAGGACCGTTGTGCGAGGAGGTAAAACGTACTCCCCGAGTTAGTTGATGTTGATGATGCTCATATTTACTTTCCGCATGATTAAAATATGATTACACTAAATGCCATAACTGCAATTGCTTTATTCCGCATTGTTAGCCTTTATCCTTCCTTGTTTATTATCCTGCATTATTATTTGCATTTGCGGTGGCTTGTTGAGTACTCTTTGTACTCATACCCGTTGGACCCCACAGAGGATGCTTATTTCGAAGACGGTCTGGAGTAGCGACCCAGTCAAGAAGAAAAATCCTGAAGAAGAAGTTCGTCATGCCGTTTTCTAATTATTTTACTCTACTGTTTTATTAAAACAATGCTGTAATAAATATGGTCTGCGTACCATGAATGTTGTCGTATGTACGTTGTCGCATGATGAACCTCTTGTATTATTGTTTTTCTCATGAAATTCAATAATGTCTCGATTTGTTAAATCGGGGCGTGACAACGACTGACCCGGACGATGCAAGCGCGGCGAGCAGCGAGTTGCAGAACAGCGACGGGAGGGTGGCGGAGTCAGACAGGAGATTGAACTGGGCCAGGGCGTCGAGGATGCGGCCATGTCGGAGGAGCGCAGAAGCCGCGAGGACGCGCGTGGCCGGGAGGAGCGGGAGCCCCGCGGCGCGGGCGCGAGAGAGCGGGTGAGGAGAGAGGGGAGGGTGGATGGGTGGTCGGCGCGGAAGGGCGCGACGAGAGACGTGAGGTGCGCGTGGAAGGCTTGCGGAGTGGAGGTGGGTGCCGCGGCGTGGGGAGAGGGTGGCGGGCGCTGCGGCCGGCCGGAGATGGCTCGCGCGGCGGAGAGGCGGGGGAGGAGGAAGCGCGAGGTGGGCGGCGGTGGGGCCATGGGCATTATGCACAAAAGACACTATCCATCAAGAAAAGCGGAAAGATATAATTCGTAAACGTTGTATAGTTTGTCTCCCTTGACTTGATGCCGCGTTTAGATCTCACGCGCTCCTCTCTTTCCACCGGGGAAATTGCAGATATGACAGAGTTCATGGGGACTTTCTTATTTGCCCCATACTTGATTGGTCTTGCATATATACCCCAAACTTGATGAAATGATTTGTAGATATACCCTATTCTTCATTTTCAGCATCTTTTAATTCATTTCTTGTTTTTCATCCTCACAAATACCCATCCTACCCTTCTCCATCCACTGTTTGTTCATCCCTCCCAAACCGAACATTGTTCCTGGCCACACGAACAAACTTTAAATACAACGTATCAATCTTTGGGGCCAACAGAGCCTTCGGTTTGCACCACCCATGGAGTGTCTAGGTGTCTTCCTTTGAGGCTTTGACGAACTTGATTTTGATTCGTACGGAGCGGAAGCCGACTTCGACGGCTAGCAGGGCCGACAACGAACGTCGCTGCACGAAGGTCGGTGGGGCAAAGTGCGGGGCGTAGGGCCAACAACATCCTGCGTGGTGGCCAACGGTAGAAGGACACAGGGCCAACGACGTCCTTGTGCGGAGGCCAATGGCAGTGGGGCGTTGGCCGACGGCTTCACTGTGTGGAGGCTGTCGGCGTCGGGGCACGAGGCAGATGGCATCACTACGCGGAGGTCCGTGACGTCAGGGTGTGAGGTCGGTGACTAGTGAAGGTGGGGCGCGAGGCAGTGGGCTTGTGGCTGTAGCTGGAGCCTGGAGGAGAAGGGTAGGATGGGTATTTCTGAGGATGAAAAACAAGAAATGGATTAAAGGATACCAAAAATAAATAATGGGGTATATCTGCAAACCATTTCATCCAGTTTGGGTATATCAGCAAGATCAATCAAGTATGAAGCAAATATGAAAGTCCGCACGAACTTCGGGGCATATCTGCAATCGATCGCTTTCCGCAATTCCGCCACAGCCGAAGCTTCTTCCTCCCCGGCGGCCTCGCTGCTGCTAAATTCTCCAAAACCCTTTCCCTTTCCCGCGGCTCGCTTCTTCCGGCCTTTGGGGAAAAGCTTTTCGAAAAATTCCTCGCCCGCACCCTCTTCTCGCCTCAAACCCCAGCGCATCGACTACGCATCCTAGGTTTCCCTGCTTCAGCCGCCGGCCATGGAGGCGGTGGTCGTCGACGCGGGCTCTAAGTTGCTGAAGGCTGGAATCGCCTTGCCCGACCAGGCCCCCGCGCTGGTGAGCGGCAAGATCTCCCGCTCCACACGTCAGTCTGCTAGTGATTCCGTTGGTTCTGTGCGAATCACAGTGTTTTTTTTGGTGACTAGGTAATGCCGTCGAAGATGAAGTTGGAGGTTGAGGACAACCAGCTGGGCGACGGCGCGGTGGTGGAGGAGGTGGTGCAGCCGGTGGTACGCGGCTTCGTCAAGGACTGGGACGCCATGGAGGACCTGCTCAGCTACGTCCTGTATAGTAACATTGGGTGGGAGATGGGGGACGAGGGCCAGATCCTCTTCACGGAGCCGCTCTTCACACCTAAGGTTATGGGCTTCATGCTTAATTTGAGCTTGTTTGTTGTTCCATGCAATAAACCTGTTGTTTGGGCTGATGACCTGTCCAGATTGTGTTGAAGCAATTATCTGTGGGTTGTTTAAGTTTGGGTTTATCTAATGGGATACAATTATATCAAGGGGAATTCGGTTTGCTAAGTTCACAATTATGTAACTAACTGATTTTGTTTTATGTGTCCTAGATGATATTTACTCATCTATTTACATGATGAAATATTAAACTCTGAATTTTAGGGCCATTTGGTTAACATATTCTAATGAGGTAAATCCTTGTGTTATGCTTGTGAGGTGCCTATAGTGAGTTTAACACTTTGCACCAAGCTTGTTAGCTATAGATTGTAATTATAGGTTAACTGTCTTCTCATATGGCTTCTTTTTCTTTCGAAAATGTAAGTTAGTCACACCCTTGACCCTTGTGTTATTTTCGTTCTCTATTAAATATTTGAATCTTAAAGAAAATTCTAGTTCTGGTTTTTGACATTCTGCGGTGTATTATAAAATTTAAACTTGACCTGGTGACCATTGTATGCACTTCTGTTCAAGTCATGTTTAATAGATGAGCTGCATCTGTTCAAAATTACCATTTACTGATAGATGCTACCTGATTATCTGGTGTTCTTCCTGGTGCACTGTTTTCGAAATACTGATGGCAAGAATGGGGGTGGAATTTCTAGTAATATAAGAGTTAGATATTTCGTGATGCATCCTAAAGGACTAGTTTTTCTAGGTGGCAGTGTTCTAAAAGGCGGCTCTAGGCGCCCGCCTAGGCGGGATTAGGCGCTAGGCGCCACCCCAGCGCCGCGCGGAGCACCTGGGCGGCCGGCTAGGCGGTCAAGGCGCCTAGGCGGGTCAACCGCGGCCTAGGCGCCCTGGGCGGCGCCTAGGCGCCCTGGATGGCAATGGTGACTATAGTAATAAACCGGTTTTGGGGGGATAAAAAGCAAAAAACTCCGGCTGTGTTTAGGGTTTTTTAGCTACTCTTGGGCTCTGTTCGTTGCCGTTCGCCACGGTCCAATGTTCTAGCCTCGTGCGACACAGTTTGGCCTCACGCGCGCCCCACTCCGGCCGCGCTCTGGTCTCCATTCTCCGACGCGGTTCGGCCTCGTGCGCCATGGCCGCTCACCCTCCGCTCTGGTCTCCACTCTCCACTCTCCAGCAGTCCATTACCACTCTTCTCATCCCGATTTGCACATGCACTTTGCAGTTTAGTAGAAAATGTAGTGTTGTCTTTATATTGAGAGTATTCTAACCCAGGTGCCCCAGGCGCCGCCTAGGCGACCCTAGGCACTAGGCGGCCAGGCAACGCCCGACTAGCGCCTAGCGCCTTTTAGAACACTGCTAGGTGGTTACATGGATCTCTGTTTTTCTCCTGAAAAGATGCTTTCAAATGGTTATTACAATCCAAAGAGCAAAACAATATGGGTGCTTCTGAAAAGCGAGTCAGTTCCAAAAGGGAGCCTAAGTATGTTTTGCCATTCTTAGCTGTAATACAAAATCTTTGTTACTAGTTTCCAGAGCTTTGGTCATTATTTTATTATGAATGCATTGGTTTTATCTATTATTCTGTTGTTTCAAAAATTGACTTTATATTTCCCATCTTTTGTTATGCCCTCTCCAGGCACATCGGGAGCAACTGGCACAACTTATGTTTGAAAAATTCAATGTCTCAGGCTTTTATGACTCTGAACAAGCTGTATTATCACTTTACGCTGTTGGACGCATTTCAGGTTGTACAGTGGACATTGGACATGGGAAAATAGGTAACATTATAAAATCAGTAGTATCCCCATATGTTGCTTTTGTTTGAAGTCTACATAATATTATTTTTTTTGTATTTTTTGTGGACTTTATGCTACTTTTGTTTGGTCAACCAACATTTCCCTTTTGCCCAAACTCTTGGCACATAAATAATACTATTTACCCCTTGTACCCAACTTTTATTCTCGAAAAAAGTGAATTGAATAAACAGTGCATATAGACAGTTTTTTATTTTTATTTTTTTGGGGTGTAGGGGCATAATTCTATGCTAACATAATAATATTGTGACATGGTAAATTTGTCACCTAATGAATGCACTGTGAGCACAGGACACAATTGTGCAAGCATAATATATGTTCCTTGCATAATGCAACTCCATTGAAGGCTTTCTACATCTTTTTTCTGTTAAAAGGTGCTTTCTACATCTTTTTTGCTATTTACTCTACAAATATCCTTGAGCACAGCTGCACACATTGAAGGCTTGCTGGAAAAAAACACATAGTTCCCTGAGGTCCAGAAATTTGCTACAAAAAGTGTCTCCCTGTCACGGCCAGGCCTTGGCCGCAAGTTGTAGTCATGCCACATGTGCGGCCACATCCGTGGTTGGTGCGTTGGCAGCGACACAGAGGAAGAGGTGAAGGTGCAGGAGGGGATGCCGGGGCTAGAGAGAGGAAGAACAGCACGGGATTGTGAACATAATAGAGGGAGGAAACTGAATAACTTTATTACTCTGATGGCTAATAGATCTGAATACAACTCTCTATATATAGGCTTAACTTGTCTCTAATGCTGTAATCTAAACTGATTAAATCTAAATCAAATAGCTGACCCACTAAATTATAGAGCTAGGACGCTTATTCGTCTGCTGCATGGGCTTGGGCCTGGTCTGGTGCTGGGGCTTGGGCTCTTTTTGTCCTGCGGCTATAATAATGCAGCCCCCAGATGACACTCCCAGTGATTATGATGTTTACGCATACACGGTAGAACATAACACATGGGTGACAGAAATGAAATGAACTCCAAGAATGCTTAGGTTAGTCTTCTTTGGTTATTATGGCTCCACTTTTGAATCAATAATTGAAAGAATATGAAACTGTGATAAAATGCTCATTGATTAGATGAGAGGCCATAAGTACATATTTATAGGGAATTAGGGATGAGCAGATCTTACACCAGCTAACAGAATTCCTAACAGAAAAACAGCTGTAGCCAGATCTGCTCATGCCCTGCTACACATCTAGATGAACCCGGTCCATACACCAGAACAGCTGTCTAACATTAATTAATATACTTACCTTGATTCTCATGTCATTGTTGCAGTTTTTTTCCTGAATAGAGTCATTGTATAATTTTAATCTTACTGTTTTTTTGCATGCAAACACATCAGCAGGCCACAACAACACCAAGCTGGCATACTGATATTTATAAAAAAAAAACTCAAATCCATCCAGAAACTGTACCTATGTTATTTGGCATTTGCTGCGTGGTGTGTTTTGATAAGTACCGTTTAGTTGGTACTGGACTAGTGATTCATGAGCAACAGTCATATTGGATCTTAACATTGTATTGACATTGCTTTCTTTTTAACAGATATTGCTCCAGTTTGTGAAGGTGCTGTTCAACACATAGCATCAAAGAGATTTGATATTGGTGGAACTGACTTGACAAACCTATTTGCGCAAGAACTCAAAAAATCGAACCCATCAGTGAACATTGATATTTCTGATGTTGAGAGGCTGAAAGAGCAGTATGCGTTCTGTGCAGAAGATCAGTTAGCCTTTGAAGCTGTAGGAACCTCATGCCGACCAGAAAGACACACTCTTCCAGATGGGCAGGTGGGTTATTCACTTACACTATAATGGTCTGTTCTATAGAGGGCCCAATGTTGTTACCTGTACCTGTATCTCATATGTGCAACCCGTCCATTCATAAAATGCAGTATAGTTCTATGCCTTACTCTTTTGGTGTTTACTTATCCTCAATATATGCAAATCTGTATTTTCTAAACACTTCTTCCTCCAGGTTATAACAATAGAAAAAGAGCGCTATACCATTGGTGAAGCTTTATTTCAACCCCACATTTTGGGATTAGAAGATTATGGCAT
The DNA here is from genome assembly GCA_019279435.1 of Zizania palustris. Lineage (NCBI taxonomy): Eukaryota > Viridiplantae > Streptophyta > Magnoliopsida > Poales > Poaceae > Zizania > Zizania palustris. The sequence continues at coordinate 4,677,223 of JAAALK010000286.1, read as the reverse complement.
TGTTCACCAGCTGGTTACTAGCGTCTCAAACGTCGCACCAGAGTACCATCGTCAGCTGCTTGAAAACACTATGTTATGTGGTGGCACTGTGTCCATGACTGGTTAGTTATTGCTATCATCTGGAAAAAGGCATTTTCCTGATTTGCACTGTTAGATTCTTCAGTCTTTTAGTTTACATAGAAAATGCATGTACATTTACTGTTAAAATTATAAACATCTTGCAAGGTTTACTATTTTGCCAATGATAATACATGCTTGTGGAATGGTTCATCATTCAAGATAAAAAATTGCTTTCTGTATGGAACAGTTATGCAGATGCGATTATCCAAACTAGCATTCAATATTAGGACATTCTGGTAGTTTTCCTTTGTGAGAACTCATGCTGTTGGGACCTGCAAATATTGTTTGGTGGGATAGAAACTGGGATCTTTTTAAACTCCAGGCAATCTCTTGTCCTGTTGTCATTTTGAATTTGTTAATTGTTAATATCAAGTGGAATATGTGATGCAGATTTGAGAAGTGGTTGGTATTAGTTCAGAGTTTTACAAATCTGCAAACTGGTCACAGATGCTGCAATCAGCAGTTCAGGCAATCAATATTTTGGCGAATAATTGCTTAAATACTTTGGTGGATAAATACAGCATACACTTGGTTTCAGGGCACAACTGTTGCCTTGCATATGTTATTGCTTTCTTATGCGTAGCTGCAGATTGATTTAAATGACTTTTCGCTTCATATAGCTAAAACCACTTGAGTCCTATTATTAAGCTAAGAGCCTTATAACTCAGGTTCATTGTAAATAACCTCGGTGTTTTCATTTCTCAAGGTTTTGAAGACAGGTTCCAGAGAGAGGCAAATCTGTCTGCTTCAGCAATCTGCCCATCTCTTGTAAAGGTAACCTCCCTATCTCGTAGCCCGCAACTCTTTGGGTCTAGGCCCTGTTTAGCATAGCTCTAGGATTAAGGGTATTTAGATGAGTAATCAGTTTTTATTTTGAAACAAAAATAAAAGTTTAAACTATTTTATTATACATAAAAATCTTAGATTCAGATGAATCTTGGAGCTGGAACTGTACTAAACATGTCCAAAAACTTTGTTTGGCCTTTGTTAACCCTACTCTCATTCTTCCAGCCCCCAGAATATATGCCTGAGAACCTAGCGAGGTACTCGGCCTGGTTGGGCGGTGCAATATTGGCCAAGGTCGTTTTCCCCCAAAATCAGCATGTCACCAAGGGTGATTACGATGAGACGGGTCCATCCATCGTTCACAAGAAGTGCTTCTGAATACAGTTCGTCTTGAAGGCATGAACTTGCACGGGTAGGTGCGCCCTTTACTGTTGCTGTGGAGTCTTGTGCTTTCACCACCACTTGATGTGTACGGTATACCTGACCAAAACTCAAAACTGGACAGCTTTGCAGGCCGCCGATGCCCGAATCTACACATTACCGCGCGGTAGGGGCCCGTCCTGTGCTTCAACTTGCTGTACTAACGTCCTTTGGAGCTGCGGTTCCGAGCAGTTCATTAGATCAGCTGTGCACGCGTCTGACAGGTTCAGTTTAGATGTGTTGTTACTAGCCATTCAGGATGCCGTAGGATCTAACATTGGCATCTATTTATTACCAGCTAGTTGCTAGCCGACTGTACCTGTTAAATCAGATAAAAAAGTTGGCATGAGGTATTTACGCTCTCTGCTCTGTAGACTGTAGACTGCATTCGGTTACTTATCGTCCGTTGACCGAGCGTACTTAAGGTAGTGTTTTGTTTAGTGTACGCTAATAAATGGAACGCAATGGTTCGGAGTCATCTTGTTCGTCAAAAAAATCAGTACCACGCGATTCAACATCTATAGGGAATATTTTGTTTCAGGGGATTGTTCGGTTCCACTTAATTTTATCACATCTCTTGATCCAAACAGTAGTATCACTCCATATTCAGGAACTATTTGGTTTCGTTCCTCATACATGAAACCAAACACTACCTAAATTTGTGCATTTTGTGATTCTACTTTGCCATCTGGCCTTCGAATTCTGTGTAAGACCTGTAGCGATGTGTAAATTAAAAATACAAAGCCTATCTAGAAACGGTATTTGTTATGCGGGGAAAACACTACGAGCTTGAGGCTCAAGCTTGGCTTGTAAGGCACGGCTGGGTTAGGGAGTTTGTTAGAATTTCGTTAAAAGTTTGTTTCTGTGATGAACTAGCTAAAAGCCTATATAAGTGATGTAAGGGAACACTTTGAGAGACAATAAAGATCTGATATCTCTAGCCACCTCAATTCTCTATAATTCTCATCCCCTTCACCATTGGGTAGCCGGGTAACCTCCTCGGTGCCGCCTGGGTCGTGGCTGTGAATTATGTAGCCGGGGACTTGCTTTCTTGGACGCCAACGTCCTTGACAATCTGGTATCAGCTTCTCGGCGATCCACTTCCGCTACTCTTTCGATCTCCAAGTTGGCTTCCTCAATTTGGTTAGCGATCCACTTCCGCTACTCTTTCGATCTCCAAGTTGGCTTCCTCAATTTGGTTAGCTTCCCCTCTGATGGCCGAGGTGAAGACATCTGATCTTGCGCCATCATAGCCAAGCTGACCAGGACCGTCGAGACTCGACAGTCCAAGCTTGACACACTGGAGCAACGCACCACTAACTCCTCTTCATCAGTCCTTAAGGGACTGCATGGCGGCGAGCACCACGTCAATCGACCGCCGCGTTTCCAGAAAATGGATTTTCCCAGGTTCGACGGGAAAACTGATCCACTGGCATTCATCAATCGGTGTGAATCCTACTTTCGCCAACAGCGCATCGCGGAAGAGGAGAAGGTATGGATGGCATCGTACAACTTGGAGGCGGGAGCCCAAATATGGTTCATGCAGATCCAAAGTGACGAGGGCACGCCACCATGGAGGCGCTTCACTGAGCCCCTCAATACACGCTTCGTCCCTCCGTTGTGTTCCAACCCACTCGGTGTACTCGTGGCGTGCAAACACATGAGCTCGGTTGTGGAGTACCAGGATCGTTTCGAGGCCTTACTTCCACGCGCCGGTGCGTTAATAGAAACCCAGAAGGTGCAGCTCTTCAACGCCGGTCTGCAACCACCTCTCAGCCTTAACGTGGAGATCCACAATCCGTAGTCCCTCGCTATCGCCATGAGTTTAGCTCGCAAGCTGGAACTACGCAATCAGTGCGCCGGAGCCACCTCATTGCAGCCTCACCACTTGCATCAGAGGGGTATTCTTCTGATGCCGTCGCCAAGGATCACGCCTCCTCCACCGACACTTCCCTAGCAGACATAGGTGTCGTCAGAGGGGCGCTAGATTAAGCGTCTGACACAGGCAAAAATGGAGGAGCGGCGCCGATTGGGCCTCTGCTTCAATTGCAACGAAAAATTTGGATGAGGACACAATCAGGTCTGCCAATGCATTTTTCCCTTGAGATGGCGATCCACGACGACGAGGGGACCGATGAGCGGGATGAGCAACCTTCTGATGAACCACAGATATCGGTCCATGCGATCACGGGGATCCGCACCAGCGACACAATGCAGGTGTGCATTCAGTTTGGTGGCGTCTCCCTCCTCGTCCTCCTCAACTCTGGATCGACCCACAACTTCGTCGCTGATGAGGTAACCCTTCGTACCCCGCTTTAGCTTTAGTTAGGAGGCAAATTGCATGTTATAGTGGCCAATGGAGACTGTGTCCCAAGCCCGGGTGTGTACAGGGGCACGTCATTCTCAGTTTACAGTGAGGAATTTGTTGGCGATTTCTTTGTGCTTCCTCTCGCCGGCTATGATGTGGTCCTTGGGACATAGTGGTTAGCTTTGCTACGGCCTATCCTTTGGTATTTCAACACCCTCACCATGTCCTTTTGGCGAGGTGACCATCAGGTGCATTGGCATGGGAAAACAGGACCTCCCAGCCCCGCACTCAGGGCATGCACTACCGAAGATCTCATGACAAGCCTCCTAGATTCATTTACTGAAGTATTTGCTGAGCCTAAAGGCATGCCTCCATCACGTTCCTACGACCATGACATCACACTACTACTAGGTTCGGCTAATGTGGCTGTTCGTCCCTACCGATATCCCGTCGCACATAAAGATGAACCAGAGCGCCAGTATGCTGCTATGCTTGAGCAGGGTATCATCCGTAGGAGTTCGTCGGTATTCTCCTCTTCAGTACTGCTCGTGTGGAAATTTGACGGGACTTGGCGTTTCTGCGTCAACTACCGTGCTCTGAATGCGATCACTGTCAAAGACTCCTACCCAATTCTGGTGGTAGATGAACTCCTAGATGAGCTTCACGGTGCACGGTTCTTCTCCAAACTAGACCTTCAATCCGGTTACCATCAAGTCCGAATGCGTGTTGACGACATTGCAAAGACAACGTTCCGCACCCATGACGGCCTCTACGAGTTCCTGGTTATGCCATTTGGGTTGTGCAACACTCTGGCGACATTTCAGGCCCTTATGAACGATGTTCTAAGGCCATTCCTCGGCCGATTTGTCCTGTTTTTTTTTGATGATATCCTCACGAGAAACCAAGCTGAGATGTGTCTTGGTTTCAAGCCTGTGATGAGTCATTGACAAGTTTCCTTCTAGGCGAAGGGGTCCCTCCGAAGGGATTCGAAGGTGTTTTACCAAAGGGTTCGGAGTTGGCTGGCTATAGCTATGTAGCGGAGTGTGTCTGTCGGAGGGGTTTGGTAGAGCACGATGATATGTTTGTACCGAAGGGCTCGGTACTTTAGGTGGTACACCAAAGTTTGTACCGAAGGTCATTTACTGGAGAGGTCTCCGAGGTACTGGAAACACTTGTCTGCTTGTTGGTGGTGTGCAGGTGGCTTCGGAAGCGACGGACGGTTCGCAACAAGTGAACCTCAGTCAAGCGGGAGGCTTAATGCCAGGCGAGCGGGGAGCTCGGTCATAGAGGCTGCGTGGAGTTGAGGTCGGTCCTCGGGTCAGGGTGCACTAGGCGAAGGCAGAAAGTGCAGAGGGTGGCTCCGACTGAAGGTACCCCAAGGAAAAGTCCTCGGAGGCGAGGCACTTCGAAGGGAGCACCAGAAGGAGTGAGTTTGGAGTATGGTGGACAAAGTCCTCAGGATTGAGGCAAGGCTTTCAATGTGAGCTCTGGAGGGAGGCACTCGAAGGGACACCTGACGAAGGTCTCAGAAGTCAAGGTGCATCGAAGGCATGGTCCGGATAAGGGTCTTCATGGAGTGTGCTCGGGACTGAGACACTGCGAAGGGGTGCTTATGGATATGCTTCATACGGAGACTTTGGACAGAGGGACTTCGAAAAGTGGTGAAGGTACTCCGAAGGTGGGGCTTCAGAGTGTGGCTAACTTGAGGTTCTTCGGCCATACATGGCTTCGATACACAGACTGACGGAACTCAAGCTGGGAGTAGCTGCGAAGCTGTGGTGGTCTACTATGGAGGTGATGGTGCGAAGACTCAAAGGCTTTGACGGCTTTGGCTCAAAACTGTCAATGTATCAAAGACTGACTTTGGTGAAGCGAAGGCCTTCAGGTTCGAAGCATGTCACCGAAGTCTCTCACACTTCTTATGTGAAGGGGGCTTCAGAAGATTCCGCTTTGCAAAAGCTGATCATGTCTGCTCTGCAAAAGGCGATGCTGTCTCCTCTGCGAAGCTGACAAAAGAAGCCTCCAATAAAGAAGACTACCATCTGTACCCTCATGTCTGGTACCCAGACAAAATCACTATAAACCCTAGGGGTAAAGTAGTCTATTCTCATGGCTGAGTTGTGCCTATAAATAGTGAGGCTGGCTAGGTCTAAGACAACACTTTGAGAAACCATTTTTCAGAACTCCTAGAGCTAGCCGCCATTCTCATGTACTCAGTTCTTTGAGTCTTTTGTGTTCCCTGTTCTTGCAATGAAATTTCCATTCTGTTTTCCATCTGTTGCATGAACTTGTATCTGCATTTAGCACTGCATGAGTTAAGTTTTATGCTTCACATTTCATTCTGTGCCACCCAGAGTTTTTGTTCTGTTTCAACGAAGTGTGGTTGATTTCTGTGCATGTGTTCGCTCTGTGTAATCAGAGGCTAGGCCTCACTATTTACTAGCGAAGCACCCTACAAAGTGTTCATTCGAGGCTTGTATTCTTCGCTTAGTCGAAGTCCTCTGTGCAGTCTGTTCAGTGTCTTCTTTCTGCCCTTCGAAATACGAGGCCTAGTACTAGTTGCTAGTGCGGAGTATCTGTTCGAAGCCCTCAGAGGGAAACATACTCGTGCGAAGTTGAGAAACCAAGGGTTGGTTTCAGTGTTTTGTGATGAGTGATTGACAGGATTTTACCCTCTGTTCGAAGGGTACCTCCGAAGGGGGTTCGGAGGTTGGACCTCCGAAGGGTGTTCGGAGGTGGTCTCACCGAAGGGTGTTCGGTGGGTTGGTTGCTGCAGCTGTTGCAGCGGAGTGTGCTCGTCGGAGGGGTCCGACAGTACACGATGACTGGGTTCGTACTGAAGGGTTCGATACTTTGGGCGGTACACCAGAGTGTGTACCGGAGGTTGCTAACCCGGAGAGGTCTCCAGAGTACTGGATACACTTGTCTGCTTGTCTGTGGTGCGCAGGGACTTCGGAGGCGACAGACGGACGTAGCAGGTGAACCTGGGTCAAGTGGGAGGCTTGATGCCAGGGGAGCGGGGAGCTCCGCCACGGTGGCTGCGAAGGGGGTCCGGGTCGGTCCTCGGGTCGAGGCGTGCCAGGTGAAGGCAGAGAGTGCGGAGCGTGGCTCCGGCTGAAGGTACTCCGAGACAAAGTCCTCGGAGGTGAGGCACTTCGAAGGTACTCCGGATGGAGTGACTTCGGAGTATGGTGGAACAAGCCCTCTGCGGAGGCAAGGAGTTCGAAGTGTGCTCCGGAGGGAGACATTCGAAGGTACCCGACGAAGCTCTCAGAAGTCGAGGCGCATCGAAGGCATGGTCCGGATGAGGCCCGTCGAGGAGTGTGCTTGGGGAGAGACACTGCGACGAAGTGCTCATGGAATGCTTCATGCGGAGGCCTTGGACGAAGGAGGGACTTCGAAGGGTGGTACTCCGAAGGTGGGGCTTCGGAGGGAGGAAGGCTTCGGAGCGGGGCTAGCTCCGGAGCGAGGTTGACTTGAGGTGCTTCGGCCTGCATGGCTTCGGTACACGGACTGACGGAGTTCGAGCTGGGTGAAGTTGCGAAGCCGTGGTGATCCACTCCGGAGGTGTTGGTGCGAAGGCCCAAGGGCTTTGACGGCTTCGGCTCAAAACCGTCACTGTATCGAAGGCTATCTTCGGCGAAGCGAAGACCACCAGGCTCAAGGCTTCTCGCCGAAGCTACCGCACCCTCGCGTGCGAAGGGAGGCTCCAGAAGGTCAAAGACTGCAAAGGCTGACACTGTCTGTTCTGTAAAAAGCTGACGCTGTCCCCTCTGCAAAGCTGACAGAGAAGCCTCCAGAATAAAGGTGGACTACCTTTTGTACCCCTTAGTTCTGTAGAGACAAATCCTTTGTAAACCCTAGGGGTAGTGTAGTCATTTCCTTTGGGTGAACTGTGGGCTATAAATATGGGGGCTCGGTAGGTAACATTTAACACTTTGAGCATTTACTGTTGAGCTCCTGTAGCCACATACCTCGCTGTATTCATCCAGAGTTCATTTTATTGTGTTCCTTGTTCAAGCAGCGAAGCCCTGCTTCTTTGTGCTTTTTGCTTGAGCTCGCGTTACATACCTCGCTAGTTTTAGTGCACCGAAGCCTGTCTAGGCGAAGGTTGTTTCTGTGCGAAGTGTGTTTTTCAGTGTGCGTTCGCTCTGTGTAACTTGAGGCCAGACCTCACAGATTACTAGCGAAGCCCTGATCGAAGCCCGTTTTGCTTCTTGTGTCGAAGCCCTTAGCGGTGTCCGCGTAGTGTGCGTTTAGACCTTCGGGTACGAAGCCCAGCACCAGTTGCTGTTGCTAAGTACTTGGTCGAAGTCCTCAGAGGGTTGTCCACTCTCGCGAAGGGTGAAGTGCGAAGCCTGCTCGAAGCACCCCGTGTGCGGAGCCTGCACTGACTTAGCGGAGTAGATTTTCGAGGGTTGTTAGTGGAGCGAAGTCTTCTTGGCTTCGAACTTTTGCTCCTGCGAAGCCTGTGTTCGGAGCTGTCGAAGTACCTCCGAACCAGACCTTCGAAGGTAGTGTTCGAAGCCTGTTCCGCAGAAGACAGGATTAAAACCGAAGGCTGTTTTTTAGCCTGAAATTTTAAAAGCTCCCATTCACCCCCCTTTGGTCGCTGTTTCCGGTCCAACAATTGGTATCAGAGCGGGTTAAGATCACCAGTTGACCTTAACCGGTTTTGTGATCTTTTGGCGACATGGATAGAGGCAGTAAAATTTCTCTGTTCGATGGGACAGACTTTGCATACTGGAAGGTGCGCATGGAGGCTTACTTGTTAAGCCAAGGAAATGCAATTTGGGAGATTGTGGACTCACAATACTCCATCCCTAAGACTCGCACCACTCAAACAGAAAAAGATCAGTATAATGCCAACTCCAAGGCAAGAAATATACTATTCATTGGTCTGAGTAGAAGTGAGTTTGATAGGGTGCAACACCTTAGGACTGTTAGGGAGATTTGGACAACACTCACTGTCTTTCATGAGGGCCCTACACAGATTAAGGCCAAGCGCCAAAGCACATACAATCAACAGTATCAGCTGTTTGTGCAGGCACCTGGTGAATCTATAGATGCCATGTTTTCACGCTTTGATGCTATAGTGAGTAACTTGCGATCCAACAGGACGCTTGCTTACAGTGATCATGATAGGGCTATCAAGCTTCTCAATGCTCTTGATCGTAGCATATGGGAAGTAAAGATATCCAGCATTGAGGAGTCCACAGGTTATGACACATTGACCTGTGATGAGCTCTTTAGCAAGCTGAAGTCCACAGAGATTGCCAAGGCATCTCTTGCTGTGCACAGAAGCTCTTTGCCACAGCCATTGGCATTGGTTTCTAGCACTAGCCGTGGCACCACTGCAGAACCAAGCACATCTGGTACTTGTGTTTTTGCAGATGGTTTTGCTTTGTCCTCCCTGGTCTCCATCACAAAGGAGCAGGTGGACACTCTAGATGATGATGAGCTTGCTCTCATTGCCCGGAGGTTCACCCGCTTTCATCATGAGAGACGGGATCAAAGAAGAAGTGGTTTTAGTGGTTGCTATGAATGTGGCGACACCTCTCATATTAAGGCAAATTGCCCTAAGCTCAAAAAGAGAGATGAGAGTGAGCGCCCCAAATACCACAAGGAGAGGAAACCCTTTGTGAAGGGCAAGCGCGACAAGATGGCTAAGAAAGTAGCCAAGGCCGCTTCCAGAGCCTTTGTTGCTGCTCTCAGCGACATCGACACTTCCTCAACTGAGGAGTCGAGCTCTGAGGAGGAGGAGTCCCCAAGGAAGGAGGACAAAAAGGACAAGAAGGGATGAGACTTCACCGGCTTTTGCTTCATGGCCGACAGCGATCACAGCGGCGATGAGCTTGACTCATCTGAGGTAACTCTATCATCTGACCAGCTACTGATTAAATTAGATGAGCTGAATGAAGTAGTTCTTGGTCAGGATAGATTACTTGTGCAAGCCGCTAGAGAAAGAAAAGACCTTAGACTTAGGTTAGAATCTGTTTCTACTGAATATGCCATGCTTAAGTCTAAGTTTAATGATGCTGAATGTGAATCTTGTTCGGTTGTCATGGGTGAGCTTGCTCAGTTGCGTTCTGTTCATGCTCAAACTCTTTCTGAGCTTGAGACTGCACAGAAGCAGCTTTTGGAGGTGGATTCTAGATCTCATGATGTTATTGATTGCATGAACTGCTCTTTATTACGCGAAAGCATTAATTTACGTGATAAGCATGTTCATGATTTGGAGGCTAGATTGGAGAGGGCCGGTAGTTCTAAGGATGTGCAACCTGTTTGTGACACTTGCATTACCCTTAAGGACCAGCTAGGCACTGTTAGAGAGCGAGCTGAAAACCTCATGTCTGAAAATGAATACCTCCTTTCCGTGGTTAATAAATGCACTGAGGGAAAGGGTAGGATGGATTTGCTCTTGGCCAAGACCAAGTTGTGTGCTGACAGAGCAGGGGTAGCTCTAGGTTTGGGTTTTGAGAGGATTTCTTCAGACAGTAAGACCAAAACTGTTTTTACCTCTCCCACTACCCTAGAGAAAGAGAGAGCTCTGTTAGACACTCCACCAGCCAAGAAACCTACCCGAGCTCCAAAGAAAGCCACACCTCCTGCCAAGAAAAACCCTCCCAAGAAAACCACTCAGAGAAAACCCAAGGAGCCTGTGAGAGTTGCTCCTGTGACCCATGAGAGTGCCCCCAGGAGAGTTTTTCACTGTTCCTACTGTCAGCGGGCGGGTCATTTGGTTGGGTTCTGTTTTCGTCGCATCAAGGATGAGCGACGCTCTCAGGCGATGAGTTACCAAGACATGCATTACCCATCTTTAGGTATGCATGAGTCTGAGTTGTACTATCGTCCTGCTTTTGAGGCTCCTCGTGCTTCTCGAAGAGGTTTTGCTCCTCGAGGTGTTCACCATGTTCCATATGGTGGTAGACCCCGGGCGAGTAGCTTTGTACCTCGTCAGAGTAGGAGACCTCGACATGTTGTTCGTTCACAGCATGTAGGTAGACCTCGCACTTTGCATCATTCAGATTATCATGTGCGTAGACAGTCTACTTTTACTGTGCCTACTACTCTGTCACTCAGTGCTGGATGCCTCGTCATTATTTTACTCACCCCAACACTGAGCGATCGAGATATTCTTATCGTGTGTAGGCGACAGATCGAGGCTTGGAGGGCACGTGGATCATGGACTCCGGTTGTTCGTGCCACATGACCGGAGATGCAGCTTGGTTCTCCAGCCTCGCCACAACCAAGCAAAGGGAACATATCACCTTCAGAAACAATCGAAGGAGTAGAGTGAAAGGTAAAGGTGTGGTAAGAATTAACTCGAACTTCACTCTCAAAGATGTTGCTTTGGTTGAGAACCTGGGATATAATTTGCTATCTGTATCTCAGTTGCTTGATGAGGGCTTCGAAGTGCGATTTCATCGCGATACTTCGCAAGTGCTCAATTCTGATGGCGTTGTGGTGTGTAAGATCTTTAGAGTTGGGAGAGTTTTTGGAGCTGATTTTTCTGAGTCATCTGGTTCTTCTCACTGTCTTGTTGCACATTCGACTTCTGAGCTTTGGAAGTGGCATAGGAGACTGGGGCATATGAGCTTTGAGTTGCTCGCTCGTCTGAGCGCCCTAGGCCTGATCCGAGGATTGCCCAAGCTCAAGTTTGAGAAGAATTTAGTTTGCGCTCCTTGTCGACATGGAAAAATGATTGCTGCTTCGCATTCGTCAGTCACCACAGTGATGACTGAACAACCCGGAGAACTTCTCCATATGGACACTGTAGGTCCTTCTCGGGTTAGTTCTTTAGGCGGCAAGTGGTATGTATTAGTTATTGTCGACGATTTCTCTCGCTACTCTTGGGTCTTCTTTCTTGCCAGCAAGGATGAAGTGTTTTCACACTTTCGGAGCTTGGCTTTGAGACTTTTTACTGAACTCCCTGGTGCATTGAAATTCATTCGAAGTGATAATGGCACTGAGTTCAAAAATAGTCTCTTTGTTGACTTTTGCATGGAGCATGGCATAGAACATCAATTCTCTGCTCCGCGGGTTCCTCAACAGAACGGTGTTGTTGAGAGGAAGAACCGCACCTTGGTTGAGATGGCTAGGACGATGCTTGATGAGCATAGGACTCCTAGAAAATTCTGGGCTGAGGCCATGAACACTGCTTGCTACATCTCAAACCGAATCTTCTTGCGCTCAATTTTAAATTTGACATCTTATGAGCTGCGTTTTGGGAGACAACCCAAGGTTACTCATCTTCGAGTTTTTGGCTGTCGCTGCTTTATCCTAAAACGTGGTAACTTGGATAAATTTGAGTCGTGATCTTCTGACAGGATCTTTTTGGGGTACACAACACATGGTCACTCTTATCGTGTTTATAACTTGGAAACTAACACTGTCATCGAGTCATGTGATGTGACTTTTGATGAATCAACCCCCTCTGTTAGTTCTGCTTTTGAACAGGCAAATGAACACGACATGGAACATACCTTATTTGAAGAAGAAGATCCCGGAGAATTCGAGGATGAACCCCTACTACCCTCGACATCAACCCCCGAAGCCGACCCCGCTTCAACCACTTCGGCACGAGGTCTCGAAGCGACTACCTCAACATCGGTCATCTTGGACCAATCCAACGCACAAGTTGAGGGGGAGACTGCATCCCGCCGCGAGGCTCCACATCATGTTCAAAGGATGCATCCTCCAGAGCAGATCATTGGTGAGCTTGATCAAAGGATACCATGAGCCGGGAATTTGAAATGTCAATGATGGGTGAACTCACCTTTTTCCTTGGTTTGCAAATCAAGCAAAGCAAACAAGGTACTTTCGTCCACCAGACGAAGTACACCAAGGACCTGCTCAAGAAGTTCGACATGTCCGATGCGAAGCCCCTCGCCACTCCGATGGCTACATCTGTAGCATTGGACCCTGACGAAGATGGAGAAGCCGTAGATCAAAAGGAGTTCCGAAGCATGATCGGCTCCCTCCTCTACTTGACTGCTACGAGGCCGGACATACACTTCGCAGTGTGTCTGTGCGCTCGTTTTCAGGCTTCACCACGAGCTTCGCACCGCCAAGCGGTTAAGCGCATCTTAAGGTATCTCAAACACACCCTTGAATTTGGCATATGGTATTCAGCATCTTCATCTTTATGTCTTCGAGGTTATTCCGATGCGGATTTTGCTGGGTGTAGAATTGATAGGAAGAGTACCTCTGGTACTTGTCATTTTCTGGGTACTTCTTTGGTTTGCTGGTCTTCCCGCAAACAGTCTAGTGTTGCACAATCGACGGCTGAGGCCGAATATGTTGCTGCAGCTAGCTGTTGCTCTCAGATTTTGTGGATGGTTTCCACTTTGCGGGATTTCGGGTTAGATTATAAGAGTGTTCCACTTTTCTGTGATAACACTAGTGCTATTTGTATTGCAAACAACCCGGTTCAGCACTCCAGAACCAAACACATTGATGTACGGTATCACTTTCTCAGAGATCACAATGAGAAGGGTGATATTGAACTTCAATATGTTGATACCCAACACCAGCTTGCCGATATTTTAACAAAACCCCTCGATGCTTCTCGATTTGCCTACTTGCGTGGGGAACTTGGCATTTGTCACCCTTATGGCATTTTGTGAGGGGGAGCTGTTTTAGATGGATATGCCTTTGCTAATTGTGTGCTAAATTGCATTTACATATTTTGCATTTATATGCCTGCTTATAACTAATGAAATCATGACAGCTCAGCTCTTGTTAATTTATCTGAAACGTTCATGTGCATGATGTTTTATTTTCAAAGTCAAATCGTGCTCACTACTTAGTCTTGAATCTAGCATGCTTAGGCAGGACTGCTTTAGCTATCTTTTATCTGCTTGGTAGCAAGACACATTTCTTTGGATGCTAAAAATTGCAACTTGAAAAATTGTTCTACATCTTCATGGATATTCATAAAATGCCAAACAATTGGTTCACTTGATTAAAATCAAAAATTCCATGATTTTTATGTTTCAAGTAAAAAGATCCAGGTGGGTTTGTTTGTCGCACTACCCTATTCTAGACTGCTTACCATTGCACATTGGTCTGAACTGGAATAGTGTAGTGTTTGCCAAAATCATTGCCTTAAGCTTCTTATGGTTTTCATGCCTAGGCTTGGACTGATTGGAAAGTATAAGGTGGACAAACAAATAACCCCTGGCACTAAGAAAAGAACAACAAATATTCATTGCTTATCAAGTTTGCTTTTCATTCTCCATTTGAACTGGACTTGTCTGTCTAGAGTAGAAATTGACTAGCTTTGCGCAGTCCTTGCTTTTACTCGTCTAGTCTCTTTGACTAAGTGGTGATGCTTTTATTTTAAAAATGATCAAATCACATGCTTCATCATGCTTTTAGAGAATGTTAATTTGAGCTGAGCCCATGATCAATGGTGTTATTGTTGGCATATTTTTGCTTCATATGTCTTTGCAATTCTGCTCATTTCGAAGCTTTGCATCTTTTACTTGCTCCTTGATGCTTGCATTGCCAAAGGGGGAGAAATTCCTCAAGGGGGAGTCACTTGCTTCGTTCTCTGCCGCAAGAGGTATAATTTCCAAAGGGGGAGAAATCATGACATAAAGGCTCTTTGTTTGCCAAAGGGGGATAATTTAACTCAGGGGGAGTTTTATTGCCGAAGGGGTTTTTTACTCTTTTGAGAAAGGGGGAGGAAAATTCTTTTGTCAAGTGACATGATTTGGCTCTTTTCTGAGTTTTTATGGTCACTTGTGTGCTGAAAATTTTTAAATTTTCTTGAACTTGGAGTTGGTTGTCAATGCACTCATCAAGGGGGAGATTGAGAAACCAAGGGTTGGTTTCGGTGTTTTGTGATGAGGGATTGACAGGATTTTACCCTCTGTTCGAAGGGTACCTCCGAAGGGGGTTCGGAAGTTGGACCTCCGAAGGGTGTTCGGAGGTGGTCTCACCGAAGGGTGTTCGGTGGGTTGGTTGCTGCAGCTGTTGCAGCGGAGTGTGCTCGTCGGAGGGGTCCGACAGTACACGATGACTGGGTTCGTACCGAAGGGTTCGGTACTTTGGGCGGTACACCGGAGTGTGTACCGGAGGTTGCTAACCCGGAGAGGTCTCCAGAGTATTGGATACACTTGTCTGCTTGTCTGTGGTGCGCAGGGACTTCGGAGGCGACGGACGGACGTAGCAGGTGAACCTGGGTCAAGTGGGAGGCTTGATGCCAGGGGAGCGGGGAGCTCCGTCACGGTGGCTGCGAAGGGGGTCCGGGTCGGTCCTCGGGTCGAGGCGTGCCAGGTGAAGGCAGAGAGTGCGGAGCGTGGCTCCGGCTGAAGGTACTCCGAGACAAAGTCCTCGGAGGTGAGGCACTTCGAAGGTACTCCGGATGGAGTGACTTCGGAGTATGGTGGAACAAGCCCTCTACGGAGGCAAGGAGTTCGAAGTGTGCTCCGGAGGGAGACATTCGAAGGTACCCGACGAAGCTCTCAGAAGTCGAGGCGCATCGAAGGCATGGTCCGAATGAGGCCCGTCGAGGAGTGTGCTCGGGGAGAGACACTGCGACGAAGTGCTCATGGAATGCTTCATGCGGAGGCCTTGGACGAAGGAGGGACTTCGAAGGGTGGTACTCCGAAGGTGGGGCTTCGGAGGGAGGAAGGCTTCGGAGCGGGGCTAGCTCCGGAGCGAGGTTGACTTGAGGTGCTTCGGCCTGCATGGCTTCGGTACACGGACTGACGGAGTTCGAGCTGGGTGAAGCTGCGAAGCCGTGGTGATCCACTCCGGAGGTGTTGGTGCGAAGGCCCAAGGGCTTTGACGGCTTCGGCTCAAAACCGTCACTGTATCGAAGGCTATCTTCGGCGAAGCGAAGGCCACCAGGCTAAAGGCTTCTCGCCGAAGCTACCGCACCCTCGCGTGCGAAGGGAGGCTCCAGAAGGTCAAAGACTGCAAAGGCTGACACTGTCTGTTCTATAAAAAGCTGACGCTGTCCCTTCTGCAAAGCTGACAGAGAAGCCTCTAGAATAAAGGTGGACTACCTTTTGTACCCCTTAGTTCTGTAGAGACAAATCCTTTGTAAACCCTAGGGGTAGTGTAGTCATTTCCTTTAGGTGAACTGTGGGCTATAAATATGGGGGCTCGGTAGGTAACATTTAACACTTTGAGCATTTACTGTTGAGCTCCTGTAGCCACATACCTCGCTGTATTCATCCAGAGTTCATTTTATTGTGTTCCTTGTTCAAGCAGCGAAGCCCTGCTTCTTTGTGCTTTTTGCTTGAGCTCGCGTTACATACCTCGCTAGTTTTAGTGCACCGAAGCCTGTCTAGGCGAAGGTTGTTTCTGTGCGAAGTGTGTTTTTCAGTGTGCGTTCGCTCTGTGTAACTTGAGGCCAGACCTCACAGATTACTAGCGAAGCCCTGATCGAAGCCCGTTTTGCTTCTTGTGTCGAAGCCCTTAGCGGTGTCCGCGTAGTGTGCGTTTAGACCTTCGGGTACGAAGCCCAGCACCAGTTGCTGTTGCCAAGTACTTGGTCGAAGTCCTCAGAGGGCTGTCCACTCTCGCGAAGGGTGAAGTGCGAAGCCTGCTCGAAGCACCCCGTGTGCGGAGCCTGCACTGACTTAGCGGAGTAGATTTTCGAGGGTTGTTAGTGGAGCGAAGTCTTCTTGGCTTCGAACTTTTGCTCCTGCGAAGCCTGTGTTCGGAGCTGTCGAAGTACCTCCGAACCAGACCTTCGAAGGTAGTGTTCGAAGCCTGTTCCGCAGAAGACAGGATTAAAACCGAAGGCTATTTTTTAGCCTGAAATTTTAAAAGCTCCCATTCACCCCCCCTCTGGTCGCCGTTTCCGGTCCAACAGAAGTGTTTTGGTGCGAAGTCTGCTCGAAGGCACCTCGCGTGCAGAGCCCGCACTATCTTTGCAGAGTTGTGTTTTTGGGTTTGCGAGTGTGAGCGAAGTCTTCTTGTCTTTGACCTTTTACCCTTTGCCAGGCCTGTGTACGGAGCTATAAAATACCTACGAAACAGACCTCCGAAGGGTGTGTTCGAAGCCTGTTCCGCATGAGACCGTATTTAAAACAGAAGGCTAGTTTTAGCCTGAAATTTTAAAAGCTCCCATTCACCCCCCTCTGGTCGCCCATTTCGGTCCAACACCTCATCTACAATACCACATGGACTAATCACCTACATCATGTACGGGCAGTCCTCGACGTTCTTTGCCAACATTGTCTTTTCATCAAGAGATCAAAGTGCCAATTCGGTTAAGGCTCCATTTCTTATCTTGGCCACATTATCTCCATAGCTGGTGTTGCCATGGATCCGGCCAAGGTACGAACGGTGATGGACTGGCTGGTTCCCCAGTCGGCTGGAGGTGTGTGTGGTTTCCTGGGACTTTTAGGCTACTACTGCAACTTTGTTAAAGACTTCGGGACGATAGCTGCCCCCTCACTGCTCTTCTTCGCCGGGAGGGATTTTCCTGGTCAGCTAACGCTGACGGGGCATTCGTGGCACTTAAAACCGCCATCACATCAGCACCTGTCCTTGCTCTGCCCGACTTCAGCCAACCATTCATCGTCGAGTGCGACGCCTCAATGCATGGGTTTGGTGTTGTTCTCTTGCAGGGACACCATCCGGTTTTTTCTTCAGTTGACTGGTTGCGCCTCGACACTGATCACTAGCGACATACGAGTTCAAGCTCATTGGTCTCGTCCTCTCTATTCACCATTGGAGATCGTACCTTTGGGGTCGTCGATTTATGGTGCGCACGGATCATTTTAGCCTCAAGTACTTACTCGACCAATGGCTTGCTACAATACCACGACACCACTAGGTCGGCAAATTATTGGGCTTCGACTTCTCAGTGGAGTACAAGGCTGGCAGTACAAACACAATGGCTGATGCTCTGTCCAAGCGTGACACTAATGAACTAACACTCATGGACATTTTTGTTCCCTGGTTTGATTTCATCGCTCGCCTTCGCTAGGCCTCTGCTACTGATCCAGTTCTCGTGGCATTCAAAGATCGGGGTCCTAGTCAGTTCTTGATGGCCTGGTGGTGTTCAACAGCTGTTTGTACATTCTGCCTACCTCACCACTCCTTTAGGAGATTATTGCCAGTATCCATGATGATGGTCACGAGGGTGTCCAACGCACTCTGCATTGTTTACGCCGAGATTTACACTCTCCCAACCTTCGGCAAGCTGTCTAGGAGTATGTCCGTGCCTGCGCCATTTGCCAACGCTACAAGTCTGATTATCTCCATCCGGCTGGCCTTCTCCTGCCTCTACCCGTGCCCTAGTATGTTTGGATAGACATTGGACTGTATTTTGTCAAAGCCTTACCTCACGTTGGAGGGAAGTCTGTCATTCTCACAGTGGTAGATCGTTTCAGCAAATATTGCCACTTCATTCCCCTCACGCATCCGTATATGGCAGAATCAATGGCACAAGTGTTCTTTGCTGAGATCGTGTGTCTTCATGGTGTTCCACAATCCATGGTTTCAAATAGGGACCCAATATTCACTTCCTTGTTTTGGCGGGAATTGATGCACCTCATCGGTGCTAAGATTCATATGACATCCACTTTCCATCCCCAATCGGACGGACAGACCGAGACTGCCAACAAAGTCATCATTATGCACTTAAGATGCTTCACGAGTGATCGCTCCCACCAGTGGCTGTGTTGGCTTCCATGGGCAGAGTACATCTACAACACGGCCTACCAGTAGGCGTTGTGAGACACTCCATTTCGAGTGGTTTACGGTCGTAATCCCCCTTCCATTCGCTCATACGAGCATTGTGAGACAAGGGTTGCAGCAGTCACAAAAAGTATGGCAGAATGACATGAGTTTCTTGCTGACATCCGTCTCCGCCTTGAACAAGCTCAAGCCATCTACAAGCATTACTATGACAAGCACCACATGGCTCTCCATTTTGAGGTTGACGATTGGGTTTGGCTCAGGATGTGCCACCGTCCTGCCAATTCTATTGACAAGCCAACACCAGGAAAACTCAAACCGTGCTTCTACGGGCCTTACTGCATCATCACCAAAATCAATGAAGTCACTTATCAATTGGAGCTACCTCCTTGTGCCCGTCTCCATGACGTCTTCCATGTCAGCCTCCTCAAACGGTTCATGGGCACACCCCAGCAGCTCCACCAGCCCTTCCACCGATCCATAATGGCGTTGTTGTTCCTGAGCCAGAACATGTTCCGCATTCTCGCCTTGCTAGGTGTGTTCGCCAGCTCTTGGTTCACTAGAAGGGTGAAACAACATCTTCAGCGACATGGGAGGATGTTGACAACTTCATTGCTTGCTATCCAAGTTTCCAGCTCGCGGACGAGCTACTCGTCGAGGGGGGAGAGATGTTATGTGGGGAAAACACTACCAACGTCGGCAGCCACCTATATGAGGCTTGGCTTACAAGGCAAGGATGAGTTTGGGAGTTTGTTAGAATTCTGTTAAAAGTTTGTCGCTGTGATGAACTGGCTAAAAGCCTATATAAGTGATGTAAGGGAACACTTTGAGAGTCAATAAAGATCTGATATCTCTAGCCACCTCAATTCTCTCTAATTTTCACCCCCTTCACCATTGGGCAGCCGGGTAACCTCCCCGCCGCCACCCCAGGCTGCGTCTACGAACTACACAGCTGGGAACCTACTGTCTTGGATGCCAACGTCCTTGACAGTATTATTCCCCAAGTTCTTATGTAATTGAATTGTTCAATGTGCAGTCCCTATCTGCCAATTTGGGTGTTTTTATTCACCTTTGTGAAGGACAAGATGCATAATGAAAGTGCACAACATATCTTGCACACCCATTCCTTGGCGACCTTGGCACCAAGCAAACCAGCATGATCCAGAGAAGGCACCAATGTTACCATCGTTTCATCCATGGTCTTGAGATCTTGATTGCCATGTTGCTGACTATTTAATGACCGATCTACCTTCGGTCCCCGGTACTAAGGTCGATACTCATTTTAACCTCCCAGTTGAAAAAAAGAAAAGTAACCTGGGACTAATTGCTGCTGGAATTTTGGGATAGATTCATATGAATATTTCAGAAATGTCTAAATAAATCTCAAAGGTCCATGTCATGTAAAGGAACACTCGAGTTGGGACTCGGAGGTTGGGGTTTAGCTCTGCCAAGTGCTCGACTCGAGAAAACTTGGTGGTCGGGAGTCAACTTGTGGGTCGACACTACCAAGAGCATGACTAGAGCCGAGACTCGGGGGCAGGGAATTGAGAGTCGGCTTGTCGAGTTCGACCCATGTCCACCATTTCCGACTCTGCAGTTTCAAAAATGCGGTTTCCTTTTGTTGTTCTGATTCCTTGGGAACCTGGTGAAGTTTGAGAGATATAGTTATATAGAAACCGATTTGATTGAGATCATGATTGTGACACGAGATCTGGTTTCTCCCATATACTCGTATATTTGGCCGGTTCTGGGATGCGAAAATAGATTAGATCAGAACCAAGATAGGGTTTTGGCTATTTTTCTCTCTACTATGTTGCTGCCATAGTCTACTATATTTCGTTTGTCGGCATGCACCGAAGAATGGAAGTTCAGGTTTTCAGAACCACTAGTCCTTTTGATCTTGCACCAAGAGAGGACGAATAAGGTTTTTAGGAAATGCTTCGCGTGACTGCTTAAGTTTGTCATCACGACGCGCCTTCCTTCTACGTCTGCCGTCGGTCGCCATTAGGTACTATGATCCGACACCAGCAGAAGTACCTCTGTAGCGATCACGGATTCGTCTTCGGCAATCGTATATTATGTGTGTTACATCTTTGTATGGTTATTAATCGTGTTTTGCGAAATCATGATTTCCTTGACATTGTTCACTAGTATGATAGATCAGTTCATGCTAGTTAATGTGTATGCCATGATTTATCTATTTCATAAATTAATCTTGCAATTGCCTAATACTCAAATAATCCAAAAACATTATTGTAGGCAATCTACAATTTATTGAATGACTGGTTTTGTGGATGCACTGAGGCCAGAAAAATTTTCTAGTGTACATTTCAAGATATAGCAAGCTTAGGTCCATCTCTGGCTTTCTGCTATGAATGTATGGGAAGCGAGACTTGGCAAACCTAAGGGCGAACTTTCTGCTGATGAGCAAAATAAATTCGTTGAGGCCAATAATCTTTTTGTGGTATGCATCCTAGGTATTTGCGTAAAAGATTACGCTAACAGGTTATCTAAGATTAAGAACTAACAAACACGGAGTTTGTGAAGCGAACTATCTCAAGCCTCCGAATAGGATAATAGCTCGAAGTAGTTCGAAGTTGTGTATTGAATATCTGAGTATTCGATGCTTATTACAGGGTGAGAAGGGGGGTATTTATAGTTAAAAATCTTAAGGAAAAGACCTTTTTACCCCTCAGTTACAACCGACATAGTGGAAACTATTTTGGTACCCCTAATAGGGCTAAAATGGTAAAAGACTAAACTAATCAAAAAGAAGATAAGTTTTCTGTCCTTGCTGGCAGTTATCCATTGCGGAGATTGGACCTTCGAAGTGTATCTTCGAACGGGAGTCTGGATAGATCTTCCGGACTTGATCACACATCAACCCGGAGATAGGTGTTGGACTTCGGTCTAGTAAATTTCCTTTGTCTTACGACCTTGAAGATCCTGGGGATGAATTATTTTCCCCCAACGGTAGCCACTCGAATACGCTTCTCCGGTAACCTATAAGGTAAGGGAAGCAGTATACGCAAGGAATATTTTCATGCCCAGAGACTTAGCAAAATTTACCGTCCTTGGAAACATCTAGAGATTCACAATCTTCGAATCGACTTCTATGTGAAGACATCATTGAAGCGGCTTCGAAGACAATCTTTGCGAAGCTGAGATGACCGTTAGACACAGAAATAGCCGTTACCCCTTTCCTCGGAAAGATTTATAGCGTCGCTTCATTTCTGGAGATGGGTTCTCACGAAGAATTGCGATAAATCATAATGGTACGAAAGACAGAAAGGCATGTATGAATGGTAAAAAGTTTGTGAGCACAAGCTATAAATAGAGGGGTAAAGGTGCATGTGAGATACTTTACCAACTGCTCACATATTCTTCCCTTTCTGCTTCTCGAGTTCGAACTTTGAACTCCAACCTCTCTCATGGCGAAAACCAGCCACAAGGCTCCCGTCCCTTCTTCAACCCTAGCCAGGCAGCAGGCGATGGTGGCAGCGGCTACAACGACGCCTTCGGGCAACCCTCGTCCGGCAGGTCCCCATGACCTTCTCCCGGCATCATCCAAGTACTCTGATCAGTCATACAGCCTAGGGCCATCGACCTGCACGAAGAAATCTATTGCGGTGGCGATCGCGGGGAAGACGAGCCCGGGGATTAAGATCTGTCAACCCGGCATATAAGCAATCCCCTTGCCTCGTACCGGAGAAGTGATCATGTTCAAAGCTTTCTTCGAGGCAGGGTTGGGGCTTCCTGTAGTGGACTTCCTCTCTGAGGTACTGGAGCTCTTCCATGTTACACTTCCTCAGCTGTCTCCTAATGCCATAGCACGCCTGACCATCTTCGAATGGGCGATGCAAGCCGAAGGTTGCGAGGGGAGAGCGGAGATCTTCGCAGCACTCCACAAGGCTTCCTCCCAACCAAAAACTTACCAAGGCACCAGAGGAGAGAAGATGGTGATTGCCTTCGGCAGCATTAACTTCAGGCTTCGAGACGAGTACTAGACCCGGTTTCCAGCGAAGGCCATCAACGCCAGATGGTACACGGACTGGGTCCTTCGCTGGTTTTATGCTGAAGTAGGAGTGGACAGCGCTCTGGCCGGACCTCTCGAAGACATCTTCTATTGAAGGGAAGTGGAGGTTCACCCGGACCCGGGCCAGCTCGAAGCTCGCCTCAACCTGCTGCAAGCAATAAGCCGTCGTATGAGCATGCGAGACTTAACAGAGGAGTTCATCGGGCTCCGAATTCCACCCCTGATGGCCAGCTGGCCGATCAACTTCGAAGAGAATCTGGAGGGTGGACTCCGAGAAATATCTTCAAGTGCTGCAGATAACTTTGAATGTCCTGCAAAATGTTTTGCACGCAATATTGACTTTGCAAAAATGATTTAACTAAAACAAAATCTTATCTTTCAGCTCCATGCGCCACCCTCACTCTGGAACAAATTGTCCGAGCTTCGGAGAAGATCCTCAGAGCTCCTACGCTCACCGAGAAGGAGTGGAGGGTGAGGTTTGTTGGTAGTTGGGAGTGATTCAACCGGGTATGGAGCGTACTTGGAGTTGAAGCTCCCCTCCTTCCAGACTGGGATACCTCCGAGCAGGCTCCTAAAAAGAGGAAAATGGAAGCAGGGACTTCAGCATCGGCCAAGACACCTATGAAAAAGGTGGCCCGAAAACCGAAGGCCCTAGCCCCTTCTAGATCTTCTTCGTCTTCGGAATCATCCGAAGATGAAGCCAACACACAAATGGGAAGGGAGTTCGAAGCCCTTCTCACAGGTGATGGGGAATCACGAATGGGGGCTGGGGTCCCCGCTCAAGGCGAAGCGGTTGCGGCGCCCATCACTGGAGATAACCTCGAAGAGGCAGAGACTCAAAATGTCCTGCCCGGTCAAGAAGCCCCTACTGCGACAAAAGGCGGAGTCGAGACAACGGAAGCCCAAGTCTCGCCTCCGGACAAAGTGATAGCTGCAGTCGTCGGACAAGTCTTGGCAGCTAATCCTTCGGTTCCTAGCCCGGAGTCTGAAGAGGACTTCGATGAGATGTTCGAACCTCCGAGCAGTCACGTGCTCGTTCGGCAGCAGAACATCAAAGGTAAACTTCAGCAGAGTACCTTCTCTTTTTCTCTTTGTGTCCTGCAAAATTTATGCAATATCAAATTCCTTTGGCTTTTACAGGATCGACTCCCATGGAGGTGACCCCTGCTACCAACATTTGGAGAGCTGAAGGCCGATCTACAATCAAGACATGGATTGATGAAGGACTTCGCCAAAAGCAAGTGTGGTTGCAGCCTTCAAGCAGCCGGCCTCCTTCGGACCCGAAGGTTTAGCTCTCCTTAGGGTCCAAATTATGTAAAAACTTATGTTTTTGTCCTTTTATGAATGAAAAGACTTATTTGGAAATGTTTTTAGGCTTTCCAACCTTTTTTGGATGATCTCGAAGTGCTAGAGATTAACGAAGAGCTTCGCCTGCAATGGGCTATCTTTGAAGCTCTAAGACCTCACAAGCACCCTTAGTTTTCAATTCCTCGAGGAAGCTCCGATGAAGTTATACCCGAAATATGTAAAGAAGTACTAGCTTATATTAAATAGGAGGAAAAGGAAGTTAATTTAGAAACTTCATCTTCTGAGGACATTGAATGGTCCGAAGAAGAAAATACTGCTAAAGAACAAGTTGAAAAGAGCCCTGAACAACTTCGAAGCTGGGAAAGAAGTCCCGAGCGACTTCGAAGCTGGGCCGAACTTCAGCAAGAGCAAAAGGACTTCCGAGCTTCAAAGAAGGGAAGAGGGTTAAGCATAAAGTTGTTAGAACTCTTGGCTCTGGGACAAGTCGCCCCCGAAGTCGCACTAGTAGTTCTAGGGATCGAAGAGGTCTTCGTTTCCTTCTTGGTATAGATACTAATTTTTCATGATGTAATGTAATATGATCATCCAATTAATACAATCTGTTTCAGAAGCATCGCTTGATTGTTCCTTATCCTCCTGACCCTCCTTGTGGGTGGTGGACCATACGCATTGCGACAGGGTCCATCGGACACAATGATTGATATAACAACCTGATGCTTCGCATAACACTTGGTAATCATATTTTACTCTTTCGTAGAGTTCTTCGAACTGTACGTTCGTATTATGATGTTTATAAGTTTTAGAACTAAGTTTATACTTAGCTCCAACAACAGTCGCTTAGGACTTTTAAAAAGTGTTTCATTGGGCCAGAGCCTTGAAACCTTATTGCTTGGTCGCCTACGACTCTTTTACAGATGCTTTGAACCCGGAGGCCGGAAATATGTTCTTTTAAAGTCCTTAGACTCTTCTACGGATCCTAACAAGCTGGAGCCTAGAATCCATAGGCTGGACACCTATGGCTCTTTTACAGATACTGCGAACCTGGAGGACAGAAATCTGTTCTTTTAAAGTCCATAGACTCTTCTACGAATCCTAACAAGACGGAGCCTGGAATTTGTAGGCTGGTCACCTACGACTTTTTTACAGATGCTTCGAAACCGGAGGCCGAAAATCTGTTGTTTTAAAGTCCTTAGACTCTTCTACGGATCCTAACAAGCCGGAGCCTGGAATCCGTAGGCTGGCCACCTTCGGCTCTTTTACGGAATCCTTGAACCAATGTTTCAAAGGTCGTTTGCTGGGTTCCTTGAAAGATGCTTACCTCCGCAAGCATCTCCGTTCTCCTGATGCGTCCACCAGGAGTAAGGAATATTTGGAGAGTAAGCATAATTCGAACCTCCATCTTTATTTAGCTTAGAAATGTACTTTTACAATTGATTACAAGGAGCCCCTAAGCGTAATAACGTTTAAGGTGCTCCACATGCCATGCATGCTTCAACTCTTCCCCTTCTAAACTAGCTAGCTTAAACGACCCGGGGTGCCCTGAGAGTAGAATAATATATGGTCCTTCCCATTTGTTTCTTAGCTTCCCCGGAGCAATTACACTTCGCAATACCAAATGACCTGGTCTAAGCTCGTTCACTTTTATCTTCGGGTCATACCATGCCTTCGTTTGGTCTTGGTACTGAGGAGCCATGCTGAATAGCGTGGGCCGCATGGCTCCAGAAGTGATGAGTCATTGTCAACGATAGTCAAAGAGGACTGAAGAAGAGAGGAGATCTGCTGTTTCATGGGCCGCGTGTGACTCAGGTACACGGGCAGCGAGCGACTATCGGGCAGAGGAGGCTGCGAAGTCGGGCTGGCCCAATCCGGGTGCATGGGCCAGAAGCAGTAGAAGACCCACTGGGCTGTTGACCAGGACTGACTCAGGTACACGGGCGGTGAGTGATTGCCGGGCTGAGAGAGCTGCGGAGTCAGGCCGGCCCAATCCGGGTACCTGGTGCAAAGCTGGTGGAGGCTTTGTCAGTTTCGGCGCAAAACTGACAACCGTTGATTCTGTATCCGACTGTCCAGAAGAGAAGCCGTAGTCGCTACGAAAACTTAGCTTCCGGATAAGTCATCTGTAACTCTAGGCCCACAGTCAGTCAGTCGTGTCTGTAAAAATTCCTAAGGGCAGTAGAGTCTTTTCCTTTATTTTTGAGTCTGTAAAAACCCTAAGGGGCTGGTAGAATATTCCTAGTATTGGGCTGCCTATAAATAGGACCCCAATCCCTAGGGTTTGGACTACCCCTTCTAGAATTCACTTTTCAATCCATTGGGTCATTTTGCCTCTCACGTTCTCTCTCCTGTGTGCGCCGCCAGGCACTGGTTCATCCTTTTTGCCTTGCATTTACTTTGCTCCTGTGAGATTGAATTTTTGTTAGTTGTTGAGGTGTGTGCGCATTGATTCCTCTGATTCAAGAAGCTTCGTTTTGTTGTGCTGGTTGATTTTATTCCTGAGGTTGTGTCCCTGTTGCGTGTGTTCTTCGTGAGAAGTAGTACTAGTTCTTGCTGTTGCAAGTAGTACTGCTTCTGTGACTACAGTACTCGCTGCCAGCCTTTTTACCTTCTACCGCACAGCTTTTTGATCGAAGCAGACTGGATTGAATTCCTTTTTGACTGTTTTCTGGCGAAGCCATTATCTCTGTTTCGAAGCCCCTCAGCTCCGTGAGGCAGGCTTCGAACGTATACTCTCAGAGGCTTCGTTCGAACTACGGACTGTTTTTGTATTCTGTGTCTGGCTTCGGAGTATTTTTCAAAACTGTCAGCATCTATACTTCGAACGTCTGTGCGAAGGTACTTTGTCTTGAGTGCTTCGAAGTCCTCACTTCGACTGGTTTCGAAGTTGACTTTGGAGCTTGCTCCTCTGTTAAACTTCGTTTTTGCTTTCTCGGACGCGTATCAGCCTTCGCCTGTTGATTCAAAGCTTACTCTTTTCGAAGGTAGGGCTTAGGCTTCGAATTTGTCTTTCTGTCGTGTGACAGGCTTCGCTTCTCTGTTCGAAGGTAGTCCGTGTGTACTTTGTGTTTGAAGTTTTTCTGTTCGAAGGTTTGCTTCGAAGCTTTCAGTTCGAAGTTGTGTTCGAAGTCTTGTCTTCGAAGTGCACACTTCGAAGCAGGCTCTGACTCTGTCACTTCGCTCCGAAGCAAACTTCGCTCCCTGCCCCTTCGAACTTGACTAGAACCAAACACCTTCGGCATCTTCGACATGCTTCGCAACTGACCTCCGAATCTGGCTCTGTCACCAATCTCCGAAGCAGACCTCGACGTGCGAAGGAGGCTTCGCCAAGTTTCAAACAGGAGACAAAATTTGGACAGTAACTTCTCTTTTCATCTTACACATACTTAGATCATTTCATTGAGAAGTTTAGGCCTGTTACATCATGTTCATCTGCCTAGTTGCTCTACTTTAATAGTTTTCAGTTGTCATCAGTTGCTTCTAGGGTAGAAACCTTTAGACTTAGGCCTGTTGTTTATTTTCTGCTGCGTAGTCTTCTCGAGGTTCGTCGGGTATTGGAACAGGCCATTGATTCGAAAGAATTTTTTAAGGCGCCCATTCACCCCCCTCTGGTCGCTACTTTCGGTCCTACGAGTGGTATTAGAGCGAGGTTAGGGTTTTTCCATACCTTAACCGGTTCTAAACCCCTGTAGTGACCATGACGTCTCCTGGCAAGGTCCCGTCCTTGGAAGCCTATGGCTATAATTATTGGAAGACTCGCATGCGAGCCTATCTCATGAGCCAGGGTTCGGACATATGGGACA
Source organism: Zizania palustris (assembly GCA_019279435.1). NCBI lineage: Eukaryota > Viridiplantae > Streptophyta > Magnoliopsida > Poales > Poaceae > Zizania > Zizania palustris. The sequence goes on along the minus strand of JAAALK010000286.1, from coordinate 4,649,778 downwards.
TTTGCGTTCACACCACATTTGTCATTTTGCCAGTCGCTGAGCATGGTACTGCTGGTATCATTGCTCAGCATCTGAGCAACAGTAAGGCTGTGAACATTTTGTTTTCTGGTTTAGGTCCCACTGAGTTTGAGCGTGTGAGTCATCTCTCCACTGCGAGAGAGATCTGGGCTACCCTCAAGGCACACCATGAGGGAACAACACAGGTCAAGGCTCGGCTCTATCAGACCTACCGGCGTGAGTACGAGAACTTCACACAGAAGCCGGGTGAATCTGTTGAGGCTTTGTTTGGTCGCTTTCAGTCGATCATTAACAAGCTTCGGGACAACAAGGCTGAGGGTGCTCAGTTAGTCTCAGATCACGAGCATGCGCTCAAGGTTCTCCATACCTTGGACCCAAAGATCTGGGAGATCAAGGTATCCTCTATCGTTGAGAGCACTTCTTACGATACCTTGACCATTTCTGAGTTGTTTAGCAAGCTGAAGGCCACTGAGGTAGATATCCAGTTGAGATCAAATCTCACTGGCTCTGGATCAAAATCCCTGGCCCTTGCTGCACCTTCTGTTGATCCCTCTGCTGTGAGCTGTGCTAGGTTCTCTTTGATGTCTATCACTGAGGACCATCTTGAGTTGTTGGGAGATGATGATTTGTGTCTCTTTAACAACCGGGTGCGTCGTGTCTATGATAAGAGAATGTTCAAAATACACGGCACAAAATCCGGATGCTTTGAATGTGGTGATCCAGGACACTTCATCGCCGACTGCCCCAAGCGCAATGGATACAAGAAGGGCACCGGTGGCAACTTCCACGACTCCGGCAAGCATGAGAGCCCTTCCTTCAACAAGGGCAAGCCGAAGACTCGTTTCTTCAAGAAGGCCCTAAAGGACTACCGGCGAGAGAACAAGAAGCGCGACAAGGCCTTCTTCGCCGAGATGGAGAAGAGCTACTCCAAGAGATCCACGTCTTCTTCCTCTTCATCGAGCTCAAGCGATGAGGAGATCTCTGTCAAGAAGGGGAAGGACAAGGATGATCCGGCGGGCCTCTGCTTCATGGCCTTCAGAGACAAGCCGAAGAGCCGCTCACACCAGCGCCGAAGATCCCGCAAGAGCTTCTGTTCTATGGCTCTTGGGGATAGAGAAGAGAAGAGCTCCTCCGACGACTCCGACGACGACAGCAAGGTATCATCTTATGAGCATGAAATTGTTGATTTACTTGAGAGCAATCGTCAGGAGTTGAAGTATCGGGAGAAACTGCTTAGGGGGGCTAAGAAAAGGATAGACGAGTTAGAGAGTGAGCTTGCCGTAGCCAACGGTAGAATTGAAAGTCTATCTTCTTCCCCTTGCTTGGGTGATAGCAGTGAGTGCCTGAAGTGTGAGGTGCTTCTGTGTGACCTGTCGACTCTGAAGTCCAGGTACACAGAAAGGGTTGAGGAGAGGGACGCTTTGGCCACTGAGCTTGAAAGCGCTCAGCTGGAGCTGAAAGATGCTCAAGCCACTGTCATCGCACCCTGTGTTGATTGCCCATCTCATCTAGCTGCCTTAGCTGAGCTGAAATCCAAGGGTAATGAACATTTGGGTGACTTGGAGAGGTTGAGAGCTGAGCTTGCGCAGACTAGGCTAGAGCTTGAGACGTTGTCAGTTCCACCCACTGTCTGTGAGAACTGTTTGTCTCTTAGAATGGAGCTAATCAAGCTGAAAGCTGAAAAGTCTGTCCAAGTAGAGAGTGAGTGTGAGACCTGCTTGTCTCAGGTGGAGGTTCTAGCTTCCTTGAGAGAGGAGCTAGCAGTTTCTCAGAATGAGAACTTTTACCTCCGTTCTATCCTGAGTTGGATCAGTGCCAGAGAGCCACAGCTTGGCATGATGATCCAGCAGTTCAAGAGGAAGGATGGGTTTGGGGTAGGTTACACCTACACCAAGGCTGACTTTGAGAATGCCATCAACCGGGCAGTGGAGTGGAGTAAAATGACTCCAGAGCAGAGGTATCCCAAGACTCACTCCACTGAGTCTTCCCAGGCTTGTTAGCCCAAGGATGGAGTGATCCATGAACCACCTAAAGCTCCACCTAAGAAACCTATCTGGGTTCCAAAGCCCAAAAATCTCCACACTTCTCTTGACTCTCTTCTTGGACCCTCTCAGCCCAAAAAGACCATACCAAACACTACCAAGCCCAAGAATCCTAAACCTCAACCACATCCCAAGAAGCCCACCTATCATTGTGAGTACTGTCAGAGAGACGGGCATCTTGCGGAGTTCTGCTTCAGGAGAAAGCGGGTTGAGAGAGCAGAGAGGGCTCGTAGTGATCAGGAGCAGTTCTACCAGCAGGGTGGTAGACTGCGTGTTCCTCGGCGCGGGGAGAGGCTGGAGGCTAGGCCGCGTCGTGTAGGTGGTGGTAGAGGAGACGGCTTTCTTGCCCGTGCTCCAGTTGGTGGTGTTCGCTCCGGCAGAGTTTCAGACCGAGTTGGCTACGGTTCTGGACCTCGTGGCCGCAGGGTTAGGAAGAACCGAGGACCGCGCTTTGAGCCGCGTTTTGGTCCAAACTCTTTTGATGGTTTTCGCTTTCCATCTTTTGAGCAGATGGCTCGACACAAGCTAAACCAGGTGCCGGACCATTTGCTCCCACTTACAGACATTGATTGTGCAGGACCGGGGACTGGAGGATGTTTGGATCATGGACTCAGGATGCTCTCGCCACATGACGGGACATCGTAGATGGTTCTCCAGTCTCACTCCCCCGAGCTCCAAAGAATACATCACATTCGGGAACAACGGTCAAGGGAAAGTAAGTGGCATAGGCTCAATTAGCATTTCAGATCATTTCTCTTTAAAGAATGTTGCTTTGGTTAAAAATTTGAACTTTAATTTAATCTCTGTTTCGCAACTTCTTGAGGATGGTTTGGAAGTGCGTTTTAAGAAGGGAAATTCTTCTGTGGTTGATTCTAGAGGGTCTTTGGTTTGTCAGATTTTACCTTTCGGTAAAGTTTTTCGAATTGACTTCTCTAGTTCTTTTGGCCCTTCTCGCTGTTTGATTGCTGGATCTTCTTCTGAGCTCTGGAAGTGGCATAGGAGGTTAGGTCACTTGAGTTTTGATCTGCTAGTCAGGTTAAGCTCTATGGACCTCATCCGAGGATTGCCCAAGCTTAAGATGGAGAAGGATCTGGTTTGTCATCCCTGTCGTCATGGGAAAATGGTTGCCGCTTCTCACTCACCTGTGACTCAGGTGATGACATCGTATCCGGGCGAGCTTTTACATTTGGACACTGTAGGTCCAGCTCGGGTACGCTCAGTCGGTGGGAAGTGGTATGCACTTGTAATTGTTGACGACTTTTCTCGTTTCTCGTGGGTTTTCTTTTTGGAGTCTAAGGATGAAACTTTTCGATTTGTTCATGACCTGATTTTGAAGCTGAAGAATGAGAACAATGGTCGGATGCGAGCAATTCGCTCCAACAACGGCTCTGAGTTCAAGAACTCTCAGTTCGTCAGCTTCTGTAGTGATCAGGGTCTGGACCATCAGTTTTCTTCTCCTTACACTCCCCCACAGAACGGCGTTGTGGAACGAAAGAACCGCACGCTAGTTGAGATGGCCAGGACGATGCTCAATGAGCACAGGACTCCTAGGCGTTTTTGGGCTGAAGCCATGAACACGGCTTGCTATCTGGCCAACCGCATTTTTCTTAGAGCTTACCTTGGTAAGACATCATATGAGTTGCGGTTTGGCAGACAGCCCAAGGTGAGCCACTTGCGAGCGTTTGGCTGCAAGTGCTTTGTGCTCAAGAAGGGAGGGCATTTGGACAAGTTTGAGTCTCGTTGCTGGGATGGTGTTTTTCTTGGTTATGCATTGCATTCTCGAGGCTTCCGTATTTGGAACCTCGAATCCCAGCTGCTTGTCGAGACTTGTGAGGTTTCATTTGATGAGTCCTTGCCTTCTTTGAATCCTTCTTTTGAGCTTTCTGGTGATGATGAGCTCGGAGAGTCCATCTTTGAGGAAGATGAGGATACTCCAGCTGCTGATGAGGGTGGGCCTTCTGCATCCCCCGCAGAGCCCACACCTTCTGAGACTTCGACTGATGATGAGGGCGGACCTCTGATCACTACTTCCACTTCGATCGAGCCCCCTCAGTCGAGTCCAGAGGTGCCAGCTGCTGACTCCGGTGAGGTGACTTCAGATCACCAGGGAACCCGAGCAGTTCAGCGTGACCATCCCTCAGAGCTCATCATAGGTGATCTGGCTGAGAGAACTTTGCGTTCTTCTGCCTCTCTTGCTGTGTTTGCTGAATCTGCGTTTGTTGCATCTTTTGAGCCCAGAGATGTTTTTCATGCTCTTTCTGATTCTAATTGGATTAATGCTATGCAAGAAGAGCTTGAGAACTTTGTCCGCAATCGGGTTTGGACACTAGTTGGGCCGCCACCAGGATGCAATCCCATAGGCACCAAGTGGGTATTCAAGAACAAACAAGGTGAAGATGGGGTTGTGGTGCGCAACAAAGCTCGACTAGTTGCCCAGGGTTTTTGCCAGAAGGAAGGTATTGACTTTGAAGAAACCTTCGCTCCTGTTGCCCGTCTTGAGTCCATTCGCATTCTTTTAGCTTTTGCCGTTTCGAAGGGTTTTAAGCTTTTTCAAATGGATGTTAAGAGTGCTTTTCTGAACGGGTACATAGAAGAGGAGGTTTATGTTAGGCAACCCCCCGGTTTTGAAGACCCTAAGTTTCCTCGACATGTTTTTAAGTTGCACAAAGCTTTATACGGGTTGAAGCAAGCCCCCAGGGCTTGGTATGACCGGTTGAAGCAATTTTTGTTGGGGAAGGGCTTTGTGATGGGTTCTGTGGACAAAACTCTTTTCTTGCTCAGAGATGCTTCAGATTTTTTAGTTGCTCAGATTTACGTGGACGATATTATCTTTGGCGGTACTACTGATTCTCTTGTGTCCAAGTTTTCTGAGCAGATGCACAGTGAGTTTGAGATGAGCCTCATGGGTGAGCTCAAGTATTTCTTAGGGCTCCAGATCAAGCAGACCAAGGACGGCACCTTCATCCACCAAGGTAAGTACACTCGTGATATGCTAAAGAAATTTGACTTTGGTGGTGAATTGAAGCCGCAGATGACCCCGATGGGTACTTCTGGGGGTTTGGACAAGGACGAGAGCGGTGTCAAGGTCAATGAGAGAGAGTTTCGAGGGATGATTGGTTCGCTGTTGTACTTAACGGCAACAAGACCGGACATACAATTCGCCGTGGGACTTTGCGCGTGTTTTCAGTCTTCACCACGCGTGTCTCACCGGCAGGCTGTCAAGCGCATTTTCAGGTATCTCACCTATGCGCTTGATCTTGGTCTTTACTATTCAGCATCATCATCTCTTGATTTATCTGGCTTTTCGGACGCTGACTTTGGTGGGTGCCGGTTGGATCGCAAGTCGACTTCCGGTACTTGCCAGTTTCTTGGTTCTTCTCTCGTCTCTTGGTCTTCTCGAAAGCAATCTGGAGTTGCTCATTCGACCACAGAGGCTGAGTACGTAGCTGCTGCTAGCTGCTGCTCACAGTTGGTTTGGATGATTTCCACTCTACGAGATTTTGGGTTGTTCTTTCCTACCAGGGTTCCATTGTTTTGCGACAGCACCAGTGCTATTAGTGTAGGGAAAAACCCGTGTCTCCATTCAAAAACCAAACATATTGATGTGCGCTTTCACTTCTTGCGGGATCAATATGAGAAAGGTGTCATTGACCTTATTCATGTTGATACCCATCATCAATTGGCTGACATTTTCACCAAACCCCTAGATCAGTCTACCTTTGAGCGTTTACGAGGGGATCTGGGTGTTGTGTATCCTTTTTAGGATATTTTGCGTCAGTTTTCTTCCTTCTTTACTCTTTTCTTGAGTCCTTTTGTGTGTGTTCATATCATACATATTCACATATCACACTTTTGAGCCTGCTTCTGTTATATGATTGAACTGCTTACTTATTCTAGCTGGTACATGCTTTTGATTACTTGTCAATGATCATGCTTTGGTTCAGTTCACTTGATATATCTGATATCTGTCATATGCATGGCTTTTACGCTTTCAAATTAAAAAAAAATGATCACCATTGCTTCTGGTAACTAGCATGTGTAAGCTGAATGTTCTTGCTAGCTGTTACATACCTTATAGCTAGTTTCTGACTTAGATGCAAATATGCAACTTGGACATCTGAATGCTTTAAACATGGAAATGTGCTATAAAAATGATGAAAATTCGAGAACAATGAAAATTCCATACCTTTTTGTGCATAACTTGAAAAGATCCAGGTGGGTTTGCTTTGTCGCATTACATTTGTTCTGGACTGCATACCATAGCACTTGGGTATGAACTAGGACAGTGTAGTGTATGCCAAGACCAATGTCTTAAGCTTCTGATGGTCCAGTTCTGGCCTAGGCTTGACTTGGTCGGTCAGCATAAGGTTTGACATGCAAATAACCCCTGGCATAAATGAAAAAGGAAAATTGAAAAAGCCTGAACATTTGAAAGATAACAAGTTTGCTGAAGCATTTTGGTTTGGACAATGCTTAACTTGGTAGATTTCAGTTAACTTTTGCATCTCATGTTTTACCTTGCTTGTTTTACTGGACAAAGTGGTGATGCTTTTGTTTGCCAAAACTGAAAAATCCATGCTAATGACTTTTCTTTTGATATCATTGTAGGACCGAAAGTAGCGACCAGAGGGGGGGGGTGAATGGGCGCCTTAAAAATTCTTTCGAATCAATGGCCTGTTCCCAATACCCAACGCACCTCAAAATACTACGCAGCAGAAAATAAACAGAAGGCCTAAGTCTAAAGGTTTCTAACCTAGAAGCAACTGAAGATAAACAGTGTAAAACTAAAGTGGTGCAACTAGGCAGATGAACAAGTTGTAACAGGCCTAAACTTCTCAATGAAATGATCTAAGTATGTGTAAAATGAAAAGAGAAGTTACTGTCCAAATTTGTCTCCTGTTCGGAACTTTGCGAAGCCCCCTTCGCATGTCGAGGTCTGCTTCGGAGGTTGGTGACGGAGCCTGTCCGAGATGCCGAAGGTGACACAGTCTAGCCTAGTTCGAAGTAGCAAGTTGCGAAGTGTACTTCGGAACGAAGTATGACAATGCCGGAGCCTGGTTCGAAGTATGTACTTCGAAGTCAAGGCTTCGAACACAGCTTCGAACCAAGAGCTTCAGAGCAAGGTGACTGAGTCGAAGCCTGCTTCGAAGTGTGCACTTCGAAGACAAAACTTCGAACACAGCTTTGAACCGAAAGCTTCGAAGCAAAACCTTTGAACAGAAAGCTTCGAACACAACACACAAAAGGACAACCTTCGAACAAGAAGCGAAGTCTGTCACACGACAGAAAATCAAGTCCGAAGCCTACAGACTATCTTCGAACAGGGAAAGCTTCGGAAGGAGAATCGAAGGTTGACACGCCACAAGGAAATCAAATCGAAGTCTATCAGAAATGACAAGCTTCGAACCCAACTTCGAAGCCTACCAAAGTGTGGACTTCGAACAGCTAGATTCGGAGTATGTTTGTTCGAAGTATGTGATGCTGTCCATTCTGAAAGAACATCGAAGCTAGCAACTCAGACACAAAAACCGAAGTTCGCAGTTTGAGCGAAGGCTTTGAAGATGTTAGATCGAAGCCTTCCTCACGGAGCTGAGGGGGCTTCGAACAGAGAAGGTAGCTTCGCCAGAAACAGCCAGAAAAGGTTCTGGAACCTGTCAGCTTCGATCAAAAAGCAGTGCAGAGAAGGTGAAAAGCTGCCACAGAGAGCTGTAGCAACAGTAGTAGTACTACTTGCAACAGCAAGAACTAGTACTACTACTCACGAAGAACACAAGCAACAGAGAAGCTTCCGAAGCCTCAAAATCAAAGGAAACAGTTGCTGTGAAAGAGAAATGAAGCAAATAAAAACTCAGATGTTGCTGCACACGGTTTGTGACTAGAAACTTCACTGAACAATAAATGCAGAACAACAACAAGAGTAAATCTTCCTGGCGGCGCACACAGGAGTAAAGAGGAGAGAGACAAAGCAAGAGACAAAAAGTGACCCAATAGAGTGGATTTGATTTCAGCACAAAGGGGTAGTCCAAACCCTAGGGATTGGGGTCCTATTTATAGGCAGCCCAACACTAGGAATATTCTACCAGCCCCTTAGGGTTTTTACAGACTCAAAAATAAAGGAAAAGACTCTACTGCCCTTAGGAATTTTTACAGACACGACTGACTGACTGTGGGCCTAGAGTTACAGATGACTTATCCGGAAGCTAAGTTTTCGTAGCGACTACGGCTTCTCTTCTGGACAGTCGGATACAGAATCAACGGTTGTCAGTTTTGCGCCGAAACTGACAAAGCCTCCACCAGCTTTGCACCAGGTACCCGGATTGGGCCGGCCTGACTCCGCAGCTCTCTCAGCCCGGCAATCACTCACCGCCCGTGTACCTGAGTCAGTCCTGGTCAACAGCCCAGTGGGTCTTCTACTGCTTCTGGCCCATGCACCCGGATTGGGCCAGCCCGACTTCGCAGCCTCCTCTGCCCGACAGTCGCTCACTGCCCGTGTACCTGAGTCACACGCGGCCCATGAAACAGCAGATCTCTTCTTCTTCTGTCCTTATTGACTATCGTTGACAATGACTCATCACTTCTGGAGCCATGAGTCCCACGCTATTCAGCATGGCTCCTCAATCATCTGTTGCACTGATCATGCCATGTGTCTTAGACAGTACCTCTTTTGCTATACTTGCTAGATGATGTAACTGCAGTTAATCATATCTGAGAAGCATGCTTTCTACACTCCACCTGCACCCCAGTTGCATTCACTGCATATTTTTAGGGGGAGTTGCATTTCAGGGGGAGTCTGTGTCTCTTTTGAGTGCTTGATGAGTTCACTTGTCAACAAGGGGGAGAAAATTTGGGATCAGAGTTTAAGGGGGAGTTTTTACTCTATTGATATCCTTGTTGTTCTGAAATCACACTCATTTTGAGCTTTTACATTTTGGTTAACCATAATGACCGTTTCTTGCTTCTGTTTGGCTTTTGGTCATTAGGGTTAAACTTTTACCTTACTTTTTCTTCTTTTTTGTTTTCTTGTGTTTTTGTTTTCGTGTTTCCACATTTGTTCACAGGTGCTGAAGAGCCGTGAAAAGAGGAGTGTTGACAATGCACTCATCAAGGGGGAGATTGAGGAGCCATGCTGAATAGCGTGGGCCTCATGGCTCCAGAAGTGATGAGTCATTGTCAACGATAGTCAAAGAGGACTGAAGAAGAGAGGAGATCTGCTGTTTCATGGGCCGCGTGTGACTCAGGTACACGGGCAGCGAGCGACTGTCGGGCAGAGGAGGCTGCGAAGTCGGGCTGGCCTAATCCGGGTGCATGGGCCAGAAGCAGTAGAAGAACCACTGAGCTGTTGACCAGGACTGACTCAGGTACACGGGCGGTGAGTGATTGCCGGGCTGAGAGAGCTGCGGAGTCAGGCCGGCCCAATCCGGGTACCTGGTGCAAAGCTGGTGGAGGCTTTGTCAGTTTCGGCGCAAAACTGACAACCGTTGATTCTGTATCCGACTGTCCAGAAGAGAAGCCGTAGTCGCTACGAAAACTTAGCTTCCGGATAAGTCATCTGTAACTCTAGGCCCACAGTCAGTCAGTCGTGTCTGTAAAAATTCCTAAGGGCAGTAGAGTCTTTTCCTTTATTTTTGAGTCTGTAAAAACCCTAAGGGGCTGGTAGAATATTCCTAGTATTGGGCTGCCTATAAATAGGACCCCAATCCCTAGGGTTTGGACTACCCCTTCTAGAATTCACTTTTCAATCCATTGGGTCATTTTGCCTCTCACGTTCTCTCTCCTGTGTGCGCCGCCAGGCACTGGTTCATCCTTTTTGCCTTGCATTTACTTTGCTCCTGTGAGATTGAATTTTTGTTAGTTGTTGAGGTGTGTGCGCATTGATTCCTCTGATTCAAGAAGCTTCGTTTTGTTGTGCTGGTTGATTTTATTCCTGAGGTTGTGTCCCTGTTGCGTGTGTTCTTCGTGAGAAGTAGTACTAGTTCTTGCTGTTGCAAGTAGTACTGCTTCTGTGACTACAGTACTCGCTGCCAGCCTTTTACCTTCTACCGCACAGCTTTTTGATCGAAGCAGACTGGATTGAATGCCTTTTTGACTGTTTTCTGGCGAAGCCATTATCTCTGTTTCGAAGCCCCTCAGCTCCGTGAGGCAGGCTTCGAACGTATACTCTCAGAGGCTTCGTTCGAACTACGGACTGTTTTTGTATTCTGTGTCTGGCTTCAGAGTATTTTTTCAAAACTGTCAGCATCTATACTTCGAACGTCTGTGCGAAGGTACTTTGTCTTGAGTGCTTCGAAGTCCTCACTTTGACTGGTTTCGAAGTTGACTTTGGAGCTTGCTCCTCTGTTAAACTTCGTTTTTGCTTTCTCGGACGCGTATCAGCCTTCGCCTGTTGATTCAAAGCTTACTCTTTTCGAAGGTAGGGCTTAGGCTTCGAATTTGTCTTTCTGTCGTGTGACAGGCTTCGCTTCTCTGTTCGAAGGTAGTTCGTGTGTACTTTGTGTTCGAAGTTTTTCTGTTCGAAGGTTTGCTTCGAAGCTTTCGGTTCGAAGTTGTGTTCGAAGTCTTGTCTTCGAAGTGCACACTTCGAAGCAGGCTCTGACTCTGTCACTTCGCTCTGAAGCAAACTTCGCTCCCTGCCCCTTCGAACTTGACTAGAACCAAACACCTTCGGCATCTTCGACATGCTTCGCAACTGACCTCCGAAGCAGGCTCCGTCACCAATCTCCGAAGCAGACCTCGACGTGCGAAGGAGGCTTCGCCAAGTTTCAAACAGGAGACAAAATTTGGACAGTAACTTCTCTTTTCATCTTACACATACTTAGATCATTTCATTGAGAAGTTTAGGCCTGTTACATCATGTTCATCTGCCTAGTTGCTCTACTTTAATAGTTTTCAGTTGTCATCAATTGCTTCTAGGGTAGAAACCTTTAGACTTAGGCCTGTTGTTTATTTTCTGCTGCGTAGTCTTCTCGAGGTTCGTCGGGTATTGGAACAGGCCATTGATTCGAAAGAATTTTTTAAGGCGCCCATTCACCCCCCCTCTGGTCGCTACTTTCGGTCCTACAGGTACTTCGTCAGACTGGCGACAGCTCGAAGCCTTGTCTCTTCTGACAAGTCTAGCGAAGTGTTTCTTTCATCATCATTTCCTGGCTCCATTACACGGAGGGATCCACCTTTGAGCTCCGTAGGAGTCATGGTCTCGTCTCCAAATAGCAGCCTAAATGGGGTGAAGCCCATGGACCTAGCTTGAGTTGTCCGAATGGACCATAAAATCTTGGGAAGCTCTTCGATCCACAACCCCTTAGCTAACCCGACAATCCTTCGATTCAAACCGGAGAGAATATTTCCATTGGCCCGCTCGACGGCTCCGTTGGATTGGGGGTGGCGAACAGCTACGAAGCATAACTTGATGCCCATGCCTTCGCAAAACTCTCTAAAGGGATCAGCTTCGAATTGAGTGCTGTTATCCATAGTTAACTCCCTGGGCACTCGAACCTGCATATGATATTCTGCCAAAAGAATTTTTGCACATTTCTTGAAGTGATAGCAGTTAGGGGTTCAGCTTCGACCCATTTAGAAAAATATTCGATTGCTACAACCGCAAACTTCAAGCTGCCTTTTGCCATTGGAAAGGGCCGATGAGATCCATTCCCCATCGCGCCATTGGCCATACCAGAGCAATAACTTGAAGATGGGTCAGTGGACGGTGGCTCCGCCTACCCATCCACTAGCACCCTTGGCAGGTTCGAACTAACTCTTCTGCATCTCTTACAATTGTTGGCCAATAGAGCCCCCGTCGGAGTGTCTTTCCTGCTAGAGCACGGGGGGCTAGATGGCTGCCGCATAAGCCTTCGTGAATATCCCAAAGTATATCTTGGCCTTCGGGTTGTGAGATGCACCGGAGTAGGGGAGAACAAACTCCGGCTTTATACAATATTCCGTTGACAAGCTCATAATTTCGAGCCCTTGCTTGGAGCCTTCAAAAATCCGAACCTTTTGACGAGACTGCGCTATTTTGCAAAACATCCATTATCGGAGTCCGCCAATCGGCGACTGGGATGCAAAGGACTTCCACGGAGGGTAATTGATGCACCGTAGGCTTGATGAGTTCTTCATAGAAAGCACCCTCCGGGACATCCAATGCTCCGGCTGCAACCTTCGCTAGAGTATCTGCAAGTTGATTATCTGCTCGGGGGATACTTCGAACAGAAAATCCTTTAAACATTGCTTCAGTCTTGCGGATTTCTTCTAAATACTTTGCAAGATGCGGATTCCTGGCTTGAAAGCTCTTGTCAACATGTCCTGTGACGATTTGGGAATCTATTTTTATTATAATTCTTGTTGCTCCAAGTGCCCTTGCCTTTCGGAGGCCTAGCAGGATCCCTTCGTACTCTGTGATATTGTTGGTGGTCTTAAAGTTGAGCCTCGCAGAATACATAGCCTTCTGCCCTTATGGCGATATTATCATAGCTCCAGCTCTGGCACCAGATGCCTGATAGGCTCCATCAGAAAAAAGTTGTCCACAGAACTTCAGAGGTTTCTTCTGGAGCCCAAACTACGGATGGAGTCCACTCGGCCATGAAGTCAGCTATGACTTGGGACTTGATAGCTATTCTTTCCGTGAAGGAAATACCAAAGGGGGCTAGGTCGACAGCCCATTTTCCGATCCTACCCGTGGAATCTTTGCTCCGAAGAATATCACCAAGGGGATACGAGGTAGGAATGATGAGATTATGTGCTAATAAGTAATGTCTTAGCTTTCACAAGGCCATTACCAAAGCATAAGCAATTTTTTTGAGCTCAGAGTATCTTGTCTTTGCTCCGAACAAAGCTTCTAAGATGAAGTAGACTGGGTTCTGCACCAGTTTTCCTTTAAGTTCAACTTCCCTTACCAGCACTACACTTACTGCGGAGCCCGTTGCTGCAAGATAAAGAAGGAGAGTTTCTTCTGGGAGGGGCACAGTAAGTGTTGACAGATTTCCAAGAAAATCTTTAATGTGATCGAAGCTCTTCTAGCACTCCGGTGTCCACTTGAAACTTTCGGACCCCTTTAGAGCTTTAAAAATTGGGAGGCTTTGTTCGGCTGATCTGGCCAGGAATCTACTGAGGGTTGCGAGCCGTCCTGTCAGCTTCTGGACCTGCTTTAGATTTTCTGGTGGAGCCATTCTTTGCAATGCGCTTATTTGTGTCAGGCTAGCTTTGATTCCTCTACTCGAAACTAAGTACCCTAGCAGTTTTCCTGCTTGCGCCCCAAATATATATTTTTCAGGGTTGAGGCGAAATCCACATGCTCGGAGGCTCTCAAAGGTTTCATCTAAGTCTAGGCTATGATGGTGCTTTATAACACTCTTTATTACAATGTCATCCATATAGGCTTCGGCATTTCGGCCTATTTGGTGACCTAGAGCCTTAGCTATAAGACGTGATATGGTAGCTCTGGCATTCCGCAAGCCAAAAGGCATTCAAACATAACAAAATACTCCAGAGGGAGTTATAAAACTCGTCTTGGCTTCGTCTTCGCGCTTTAGCCAAACCTGATGATAACCGGAATATGCATCCAGGAAGCTTAACAATTCAGAGCTAGCCGTAGAATCTACAAGCTGATCTATTCGGGGCATAGGGTAGGGGTCTCGCGTGCATGATTTATTTAGTGACGTGAAGTCGATGCACATGTGCCACTTGCCGGAGACCTTTTTCTTGACAAAAATGGGGTTAGCCAACCACTCCATGTGGGCTACTTCCTTGATAATTCCTGCCCTTATCAACTTCTCCACCTCCGCGTTGGCGAGGTCTGCCCTTTCCGTTGATAACTTACGGAGCTCCTAGCGTACTGGTCTAGCCTTCGAGTTAACAAGCAAACTATGCTCGATGATGCTCCGATCAACTCCGGGGATATCTTCGTTAGTCCAGGCATAGATATCTAAGTTTTCTTTAACTACTTCCTCCAGCGAAGTAGATATTTCCGAATGTAGCCCCTTGCCGAATTGTATTGGATATTCCTTGTCATCTTTTTGGATCATCTTCGTGATCACATCACCTTCCGGGCTTGGCTTTAGGGAAGGGCCCTTCGAGGGGTCTGAAGACCCCGAAGCTTCCTCCGTGTGCTCTAGCACACTATTCACCTGCCGAGGGTCCAGAGGTGGACCATGGCCATACTCTGCTCTTTGGGCTGCAACTTGGTCTCCTGAAATAGTGAGGACTCCACCTTGCCTGGGCATTTTGAGACACAAATAGTTATGATGTGCTATAGCTCCGAATGGGTTTAGCATTCCCCTCCCAAAGATTGCATTGTAGGCATACGGGGCGTCGACGACATCAAAGATAACCTCCTCAACTCTGGCTAGGGGCCCCACTCCGAAGGCAACCTCGAGGCCTATCTAGCCGAGGGCATCGAGAGGAGGACCTGCGAAACTTTGGAGCGGGCGAGCTACCGGAAGTAGGTGTCTTTGGGGAATGCACATCTGGTCAAAGGTCTGGATGAAGAGTATATCTGTGGAGCTTCCAGCGTCCACCAATATCCTTCGAACTTCAACTCCGGCTACATCGACTGAAATAACAAGGGGGTCAGCATGGGGGAATTTCACCCCCGCAGCATCATTGGTAGTAAAAGAAATATGTGCATGAGACCACTCAGGCATTTCTGCCGCCGAACTCGAGGTCCCTATGTGCCGTACTTCGCGGACATAGTCTCTTCGCTGCCATTTCGACATGTTACTGAGGGTTCCCCCTCCGGACATGGGTAGGACCACTCGCTTACCGCGATCTTGGGGATCCTCCTACTTCAGTGGTGGTATAATGTTGGCCACCGGGAGTTGTATCGGTGCTTCGGGGTTGCTGGCCCGAGCCACGTCTTGCACAGGCTCTGAACACACTGCTGGAGGGGCTTGGTCTAAAGTACCTCGCCCTGAGCTTCGTCCTAAGTACTCGCCCCGAAGGGTCAATACGGAGTTGCAATCTTTTATGTCATGACTTCTATTTTTGCCATGCACACAATAGAAGAAGGTTTGGCGCCTGCCAACCGTTCTCTCTTGGGGCTTAGAGGTAACAGTCTTGTTAGCTTGCGCCTGTTGAAAGTTGACAGGCATCTTCAAGGCGAAGGGTGCAATATTTAATACCTCAGAGCGGAAGTGCTTCTTTCCCTATATATGATCATTGAAGCGATTATCAAGGGGGGCTTATGGAGGAGTCGGGACTTCTAGCTCCGTCTTCGCTTCTCGAAGGGCTGGTGCAGGCGTCACAATTCTTTGGAGGCAGCCTTCCTCTGCCTTGGCATACTGTTCGAAGTATGACATCAGCTGTGCTACAGATGACACCGGCTTCTGGTGAAGTTTGTTGAGGAGGTCTGGGTTCAACATCCCTTCGCGCGTCGCATCAACTACCGAAGAGGTAGACAAGCCTTTAATCTGAGACTTGGTGTGGGCGAAGCGTGTAAAATACTCCCGAAGGGTCTCCCCTGCTTGCTGCTTCACCTAGAACAAACTTCCGGTTGACATTGGGGCTACGAACGTACCCTGGAAGTTACTCACGAACTTCCTTTTAGCTGCTCCCATGACTTGATCGATCCTGGCTTTAGAGACTAGAACCATCGGAGAGCCACACCTTCCAGCGTGAGGGGGAAACACTTCGCCATTGTGTTCCGCACCCCTCCGCTGGCTTCTATTGCCAAGGCATACGAACGAGAGAACTCTCTGGGGTCGGACCCACCGGAGTATTTGTGCAACTTCGAGGCCTTAAACCTAAGGTCAAAGGGAACTTTCTGCAAGTACAGATGCAATGGAGACTCGTCGTAGAAGGATGCATTATCGGCTTCCTCCGGGACTCAAAGAGCTTCGGGATAATTACCAGGATCGTCATCTTGAGGCACCTCCAGAGCAGGAGTGAAGGCTTGAGGGCGAAGTCTATCTGCAGCCTCTTGCCTCCACCTTGCTACTTTCTCCTGAAGTCGCGCTACCTAGGTAGCCACGTCCTCAGGAAGGTATTCATCTCCTCCGGAGGGGATCTTGTGAGGACTCGACCTTGGGGTGGCCCGATCTTCACGGCAGTAGAATCTCGAACACGATAACTTGTTGCGAACAGCGGGGAACTAATCCGACAGGCTGGTGCAGCTGAACTGGAAGCCAACAAGCACAGATTAGGGGAGCTTTATACCTGTCTCAAGGTTTGGCTGCAGTCAAGCGATGGGGAGAGAGGCACCGAAACCACAAGGACTTCGACTCGATCTCCGAACGATCGCAGAACCACAAGCCGGGACCAATCCACACAATGTCGAAGTTGATAAAGAGTGTGAGATCTGCTTATCTCAGGTGGAGGTGTTAGCATCCTTGAGAGAGGAGATAGTTGATGTTCAGAACAAGAACTTTTACCTCCGTCAGATTCTGAGTTGGATTAGTGCTAGAGAGCCACAGCTCGGCATGATGATTCAGCAGTTCAAGAGACAGGATGGGTTTGGGGTAGGTTACACCTATACCAAGGCTGATTTTGAGAGTGCCATTAGCCGTGCAGTGGAGTGGAGTAAGATGACTCCCAAACAGAGATATCCCAAGACTCACTCCACTGAGTCCTTTAAGGATAGTCAGCCTAAGGATGGAATGATCCAAGAACAACCTAAAGCTCCACCTAAGAAGAAGATCTGGGTTCCAAAGCCTAAAACACTCCACACTTCTCTTGATTCTTTACCTGGACCCTCTCACACCAAAGATGCTACACCCAAGACCACCAAGCCTAAGAACCCTAAGCCACAACAACATCCCAAGAAGCCTACCTATCATTGTGAGTTTTGTCAGAGAGATGGGCATCTTGAGGAGTTTTGCTTCAGGAGGAAGCGGGTTGAGCGAGCAGAGAGAGCTCGAGGTGGGCAGGAGCAGTTCTACCAGTAGGGTGGTAGACAGAGAGTCCCTCGATGTAGAGAGAGGCTAGAGGCCAGGCCACATCGTGTAGGTGGTGGTAGAGGAGACGATTTTCATGACCGTGCTCCGGAGGGTGGTTTCTGTTCCGGCAGAGTTCCGGATCGTTATGGATACGGTTTTTGACCTCATGACCGTGATTTTAGGCAGAACAGAGGATCGCGCTTTGATCCGCGTTTTGGTCCAGACTCATATGATTCCTTCTGCTTTCCTACGTATGAGCAGATGGCTCGACACTGGTTTAGTACTTTTGCTAGACCTGGTGGTCAACCATTTGCTCCCACTCATGACCATTGATCTTGCAGGATCGAGGACTGGAGGACGTATGGATCATGGATTCAGGATGTTCTCGCCATATTATGGGACACCGTAGATGGTTCTCCAGCCTCACTCCCCCGAGCTCCAAGGAATACATCACTTTCGGGAATAGTGGTCAAGGGAAGGTACAAGGTATTAGGTCAATTCGTATTTCTGATTATTTCTCTTTGAAGAATGTTGCTTTAGTTGTTAATCTGAACTTTAATCTAATTTCTGTTTCGCAACTGCTTGAGGATGGTTTAGAAGTGCGCTTTAAGAAGGGCATGTCTTCTGTCGTTGATTCTAGAGGATCTTTAGTTTGCCGGATCTTACCTTTTGGTAAGGTTTTTCGTATTGATTTCTCTAGTTCTTCTGGCCCTTCTCGCTGCCTGATCGCCAGATCCTCCTTTGAGCTATGGAAGTGGCATAGAAGGTTAGGCCATTTGAGCTTTGATCTACTTGTTAGATTGAGTTATATGGATCTTATCCGAGGATTGCCTAAGCTTAAGATGGAGAAAGATCTAGTGTGTCATCCCTGTCATCATGGGAAAATGGTTGCCGCTTCTCACGCACCTATGACTCAGGTAATGACTTCGTACCCGGGAGAGCTGTTGCACATGGACACAGTAGGTCCAGCTCGAGTACGCTCAGTCGGTGGTAAGTGGTACACCCTTGTAATAGTTGACGATTTTTCTCGATTCTCGTGGGTTTACTTTCTAGAGTCTAAGGATGAGACTTTTCAGTATGTTCATGACCTGATTTTGAAGCCGAAGAACGAGAACAATGGTCTGATGTGAGCAATTCGTTTAGACAACGGATCTGAGTTTAAGAACTCTCAGTTCGTTAGTTTTTGTAGTGATGAGGGTCTTGATCATCAATTCTCTGCTCCTTACACTCCCCCACAGAACGACGTTGTGGAACGAAAGAACCGCACGCTTGTCGATATGGCCAGGATGATGCTTGATGAGCATAGGACTCCGAGGCGTTTTTGGGCTGAAGCAATGAACACAACTTGCTATCTTGCCAATCGCATTTTTCTTAGAGCTTACTTAGGTAAGACGTCCTATGAGTTGCGCTTTGGTAGACAGCCCAAGGTGAGTCACTTGCGAGCTTTTGGTTGCAAGTGCTTTGTGCTTAAGAAGGGAGGGAATTTGGACAAGTTTGAGTCTCGTTGCTGGGATGGAGTCTTTCTTGGTTATGCTTTGCATTCACGAGGCTTTCGTGTTTGGAACCTAGACTCCCAGATGCTTGTCGAGACTTGTGAGGTTTCCTTTGATGAGTCTTTGCCCTCGCCGACTCCTTCTTTTGAGTTTTCTGGAGATGATGAGCTTGGAGAGTCCATCTTCGAGGAAGATGATGACCCTCCTGCTGATGATGAGGGTGGGACCTCTGCACCGCCTGCAGACCCCACACCTTCTGAGACTTCGACTGAGGATGAGGTCGGACCTCTAATTACTCCTTATACTTCGATCGAGCCTCCTCAGCCAAGTCCGGAGGTGCCAGGTGTTGACTCCGGTGAGATGACTTCTCAGCCGATTCCAGAGGAGCCAGTTGCTGACTCTGGTGAGGTGACTTCAGATCACCTAGGATCCCGAGCAGTTCAGCGTGATCACCCTTCAGAGCTCATCATAGGTGATCTTACGGAGAGATCCTTACGTTCCTCAGCTGGTTCACTTGCTATGTTTGCTGAGTCTGCTTTTGTTGCTAGTTTTGAGCCCCGAGACGTTTCTCATGCTCTTTCCGATTCAAATTGGATAAACGCCATGCAAGAAGAGCTTGAAAACTTTGTTCGCAATCAGGTTTGGACACTAGTTGAGCGGCCACCTGGATGCAACACCATAGGCACCAAGTGGGTGTTTAAGAACAAACAAGGAGAAGATGGTGTTGTGGTGCGCAACAAAGCTCGATTAGTGGCACACGATTTTTGTCAAAAAGAAGGCATTGATTTTGAAGAGACCTTCGCCCCTTGTTGATGGCAAAAAATGGCATTAATGGCTAGATTGTCAAAATATCAATTTTTGATGGTTTGGGCCGAAAATACACGTGTCCAAGGTCTGTCCGAAGCCCTACAGGGCCGAAGCCCATTGAGCTACGGGCTCCGAAAGCATATAGCCAGCCCATGGGCTTCGGCCAGGAAGCCTTCGGAGGCCCACGCTGCCGAAGCTTCGGCCCGAGGAGCAAGCCTCGACGGGCCTGGCCGAAGCCCACGCTACCGAAGTTTCAGCCCGAGGAGCAGGCCTCGACGGGCCTGGCCAAAGCCCACCTCGGCAGAGATAGAGTTGGACGCGTTTCCAGCTCAATCTCTATCTCTATCTGGCCGGATTAATAGTAGATTAGATTAGGAGTTAACCCCCTATAAATAGAGAGGCATGGCCGGCGTGGAGAACCTCCCCCCAACTCAAACTAAACCAAAGCCATGCTTTGATCGTACCTTTACTTTTACCTTTACTTTCCTGTACCTCTTCGTGGGTTTGCCTGGAAGCCCTCCGTCGGCCGCTACGGAACAGTGGTAAGCCTTGTTAGCGCATCAGTAGATCAAACCGTTAGCGCTTTGCTAGCCAACCGTTTAGATTCGGCAGTCAACTCCCAAGTAGAGGCAACTCTTAGAAGGTTTGGCTTCACTGAGGCCGTACCCCCAGTTCCTATTGCTAGCGCACCTCCGACAAACCACGTATACAGTAGGGTTAATGACAACACTAGCACAATCCTGTCTCCGCCTTCAACACTTATGGCCGAGACCAATCATTATACCTACGGTCAAACTAATACTGCATACCACACACCACCTACGCCAATACCCGCACTGCCCGCACCACACGCGCAGACGCCCGGACACGAGTACGTTATACAGATAGCACATAGGGAAGAAGCACACGTCCGACACGCCGATATCCCACCGTGTGCCGCGCCCCCTCATGTGAGGCGCGCACAAGCAACATACCAATATGATATAGAGGAGTGGGTCCGCGCGCTATTTAGGGAGTGTGTTGGCTTCGTGCCCAAGGGACGGGTTAGGGTTTACCGCAAGCCCTACCCCGACCATCTTGATACGGTACCCTACCCCCGTGGCTATAGGATCCCTGAATTCACTAAGTTCGATGGCGAGGGTAGCAAGACCACACTAGAGCACGTTAGTCAATTTTTGGCGCAGTGTGGGGAGGTTAGCGGGATAGATGCTCTAAAGGTTAGATTATTTTCTCTCTCGCTATCCGGGACAGCTTTCACCTGGTTTTCGGCACTCCCGCCGAACTCCATCCACACGTGGGACGATTTAGAGCGGAAATTCCATGATTATTTCTACATAGGTGAGACAGAACTTAGGATTTCACATTTGACATCGGTTAAGCAAAAATCTAGTGAGAGCACATCTGAGTACATCAAGCGTTTCAGGGATACTAGAAACCGATGTTTTAGCCTTAATATTTCAGAAAGGGATTTGGCGGAATTACCTTTTAACGGGCTACGTTTTGAAATTAAAGAAAGATTAGATAACCAAAACTTTTTAGAGGTTAGCCAAGTTCTACAACAGGCTCTGGTCCAAGAAGGTCGAGCCAAAGATAAGAAATTTATTAAGATGTTTAGCAAGCCTAGGGCCGAAATCCACATCATGGAATGATCTGATGAGGAGTCAGAGGAGGAGGATTCGACCGACATGTACACGGCCAAATGGGTTTGGAACACTAAAAATAAACCTGTCACTTGCTCCGAGTTACGGCCATCCCCCACAAAGAATAGACCTAGTGAGGTCAAGTACTCGTTTGATATAACTAAATGTGATAAAATATTTGATTTTCTCTTAAAAAGTCAGCTCCTCAGGTTACCTAAGGGTCAAGTCATCCTACCTGCCGATGAGTTAAAGAAGCATCCATACTGTAAGTGGCATGATTCACATTCTCATAATACTAATGATTGCAATGTTTTTCGACGGCAGATACAATCGGCCATAGAAGAAGGACGATTGAAGATAGACCATGATCCAAAGATGAAGCTGGATAAAGATCCTTTTCCAGTCAACACCGTCGACCTCGGTGAAAAGAAGGTGTTGATTCAGCTAGAACAGGCCAAGTCTGCTAAAGGGAAAGATGTAATCATTGGAGAAACTCGCATTCGCACACTCGTACCAAAGAACCCCAAGGTAGGAGTGTGGAAACAGAACATTGATACCCCTTCGGCTAAGGCTCGCAAGAGGCCGAAGGTGACATATAACATGATGTTGAACAAGCATCAGAGGAGGGCCAAGGAAGCAGGTCCACGCGTTAAGCCAAAACAGCCGAGGGGACCAAGACCCTCGAAGGGTGGCTTCGGACCGAGGCTGGCGAACCCTCCGCACGAAGGCTTCGGCCCACAGTGGCCCGATGCTCCACACGGTGGTTTCGAGCCACAATGGCCGAACCTTCCGTACAACAACTTCGAACCCCAGTGGTCGGGTCCCCCATGCGACAACTTCGGCCCCCAATGGCTGAACCCCGCACCGTGGTGGACATCTCCGATGGGAGGCTTCGGCCCAGACTGGCCGAATGTACCTCCGGCCTGGCAGGACCCTTCGCTGGTGTGGTCGGAGATGACTTCGACTTGGCCGAAGCCCCCTCTAGGTAACGGGTTCGGCCCATAGTGGGCGAGGCCACTAGAGCCGCCGATGCCTCCGCCATATGACTGGGTGGGGACCCCGTGGTCTTCGTGCGTATCTGGGTCGGAGTACCCTCCGCAGCCTAACACTATGTCTTATTTCCCTTCGGAGTATTATGGATGGCAAGGGCAAACAAACGCAGCGGAGGGGGCATTGTCCACAGACTGTCCGTGGTGCCTCCAAATCGGACCATGTAGGATGAAGCCGAAGGGTGCGAGCACGCGGAGGCCGAAGTCAGGGAGTCCGAAGGCATAACCATCAGAGTTGGGTCTCAGGAAGTCCCAATCCTGAAGACCTTGTCAGCGAGGTCTGACGGAGGTAAGTCTCATGCTTCGGCCGAGCCCTGCGCCGAAGCTTGGTTCGATCGGCCGAACAAGGCCGGTCCATCTGATGGGGTTCGCAGCGAAGCCCCCTCCAAACACAGGGTGTCCGAGGCCGAAGGGCACAGTACCACTTCGGCCAGAATTAACAGAAGTCGAACAGTAGCACCCGACACCAAACCTCATCCATCTTGGGCTCCTCCAGGCATGTCCAAATCACAGAAGAGACGCCTGCAAAGACTACGGGCATAGGAGATACGTGAGAAGAAAGCTGAGGCCGAGCGCGACACTATCTTCGAGGAAATCCGTCCTCGGCCAGCTAAGAAACAGGTATGGAGGGAGAAGCCGGTTGAGATAAACAACCTGGCTCCTAGTCCGAGCGACGACGACGACATGCTCGATGACGATTACTCGCCCGTCTCAGAGGGACCCACGCCCTAGGCGATGGACATCAACATCGTCACACTGCCTGCCGAGTTCGCCCTACCACGGGATGAGGTCGAGGTCGCTCAATTGAACATCGGTCCGCGCAACACCATCTTCGAGAAGCCTGAGGACTCGGCTCGCCATCTGAAGCCCCTCTATGTCAGAGGTCACATTGATGGGAAGCCGATTTCCCGGATGCTCATCGACGGCGGCGCCACTGTTAACCTAATGCCTTATTCATTGTTGAAAAAACATGGCAGGGACGAATATGACCTAAAGAAGACTAACTTGGTGCTCAACGGCTTCAACGACGAGAGATCCGAGGCCAAGGGAGTACTCTCTATGGAGTTGACGGTAGGCAACAAGACATTGCCAACAACATTTTTCATCATCGACGTACAAGGTAACTATAGCGTGTTGCTCGAACGCGACTGGATTCACGTAAACTGTTGCATTCCCTCTACCCTACACAAGTGCTTGATACAGTGGGACGGCGATGAAGTGGAGGTCATCCCCGTGGATACTTTGGCCCAAGTAGCTTTGGCCGATGTGTCGATTGACGCCGTCCATAACAAAGTAGAGTGTCTATCAGGAAGAGATCTTTCGGATTATGACTTTGTTAGTGTATCTGGAGGATGGTTTGTACCAGTGTCTGTAAAGCCGGCTGGGGTAGCACGACTATTTTTGTATTAATAGTCATGTCTAGCAGAAATAATCTAGATTGGCTAAAGTCTCGTGTGGAGCAGTATCAGTCTAATAAAGACGGTATTGCCGAAGCCATCGAGGACTTTAGCGAAATAGAAAAATTAGGGCAAGGTTTTGTGTCGGCCGATCCCTTGGAGGAGGTCGACATAGGTGATGGTAGCATTCCAAGGCCGACTTTTGTAAACCAAATTTGCAGCCCGATGAAAAGGCTGAAGTAATAAAGTTACTTCGGTCGTATGTCGATTGTTTCGCATGGGAATATAGCGAGATGCCAGGACTAAGCCACGAGCTCATGGAACATCGGCTGCCCATCAAGTCTGGATTTAGGCCTTATAAGCAGCCCCCCGCCGCTTTAATTCGGCCGTCTATGACCGAGTTAAGGAAGAAGTGGAGCGACTACTCAAGGCTGAATTTATTAGGCCATGCAGGTACGTTGAATGGGTTGCTAATATTGTACCTGTAGAAAAGAAAGGGAGCGGCAAGATACAGGTATGCATTGATTTCAGGGATCTGAACAGAGCCACTCCAAAAGACGAGTATCCGATGCCGATAGCCGACATGCTGATCAACGATGCCTCAGGACATAAGGTACTAAGTTTTCTTAATGGAAATGCTGGTTATAATCAAATCTTTATGGCCGAAGAGGACGTCTATAAGACTGCCTTTTGATGCCCTGGTTTTGTCGGTTTGTTCGAGTGGGTCGTCATGACTTTTGGTTTGAAAAATGCCGGCGCCACGTATCAGCGCGCTATGAACTTGATCTTTCATGACTTGTTAGGAGTTATGTTAGAAGTCTACATCGATGATGTCGTGGTCAAATCGGACGCTATGGGAAACCATTTAGCCAATTTGAAGGTTACTTTCGATAGGATGCGACAGTATGGGTTGAAGATGAACCCACTTAAGTGTGCTTTTGGTGTGTCGGCGAGTAAGTTCTTAGGTTTCATGATTCATGAGAGAGGCATAGAAATTGATCCTAAGAGACTTGAAAAGATTATAAACGTTGCAGCGCCGACATGCAAAAAAGATGTGCAGAAGTTGCTAGGCAAGTTGAACTATTTGCGCCGCTTTATATCTAACTTGTTCGGCAAGATTGATGCCTTTGTCCCAATACTCCGGCTAAAAAATGAAGCCGAGTTCACTTGGGGGGCAAGCCAGCAAAGTGCTTTTGAGAAGATCAAAGAGTGCTTGTCATTACTGCCCGTGGTGAGAGCACCCAAGGCCGAGATTCTATTTCGGCTATACATCGCTGCTGAAGATAGCGTGATTGGAGCCGTGCTAACCCAGGAGGTGGAGGGGAAGGAGTACATCGTAACATTCTTGAGTCGCTGCACCAAGTTACGCATTTGTGGAGCGATTATGTTTATCACTTTATTACGCATGCACCAAGTTACGCCATTATCTTCTCCCCACCACATGTGTTGTCATTTGCCAAACCGATGTTATAAAACACATGTTATTGAAGCCGATTCTAAGTGGAAGGATCGGAAAATGGGCTTACGCGTTGATTGAATACAATTTGGCCAACGAGCCCCTAAGAGCAATGAAAGGACAAGTCGTAGCCAACTTTATAGTTGATCATCACATAGATGCTAACTGGAGTGATGCTATTGTTCTAGTAGAGATAGTACCATGGAAAATCTATTTTGATGGTTCGGATTGCAAGAATGGCCAAGGTATCAGAGTGGTTCTCATATGACCTAATGGTATGCGCTTTGAAACCTCGTCCCGACTAGAATTTCTTTCCACTAATAACCAAGCTGAATACGAGGCTTTGTTGCTAGGTCTTGAACTACTAGAGTCTGTAGGCGCTAGACATGTGCACGCGTATGGTGATTCATTATTAGTAGTACAACAAGTAGCTAAGAATGCTCAATGCTTTAATGACTTGCTGAATAGCTACTTGGACAAGTGTCTAGACATAGTTGCTACTTTTGATGATTTCAAAATATCTCACCTGTCGAGAGAAGCCAATTCAGTCGCCAATGATTTGGCTCAACAAGCATCTGGCTACCAAGTCAGGAGAGGGAAATTTTCTGTACTGGAGAAGCCGGTGTTTAGTCCAACTTCTGAAGCCAGTAATGCTGGGCAGGCGCACGCCTCAGACCAAACACCTCGGGTCACCGGAGGCCACCACACGCCGAAGCCCTTGGATCGGAGTGCTCTGCCGATCAAAGGGTCTAGCACATCGGAGCCCATAGTGCGAAGCCTCCCGGACAGAGAAGGCTCTCCGGAGTCTGAATCGTCCGAAGAGCTTCGGCCCGGCACACTCCGAATGGCCACCTCGGCCAGGCTTCGGCCGAAGGTGGAATGGCTCGGGGGGCACCCCGAGGTCAATATTTTAGAGTTTTTTTAGAAGGTGGACCAGTGAGGCCCTCTAAAATCTGTAAGGGCGATTGGAGAATCCCAATCGTCCAATATTTGAGAGACCCTAGCCGAAGGGTTGATCGGAAGGTTCGGAGATAAGCGTTCAAATTCGTGTTGGTAGACGACACATTATACCGCCGAACCATTGACGGAGTGCTATTGAAGTGTTTAGACCATGAGCAGTCCCAGGTGGCTACGGGAGAAGTCCATGTGGGGCTTTGCGGCACTCATCAGTCGGCCCAAAAGATGAGTTGGATGCTCAAGAGAGCGGGTTTTTATTGGCCGACTATGACTGAAGATTGTTTCAAGTACTACAGAGGGTGTGAGGCATGTCAGAGGTTTGGCAACATCCAGCTAGCTCCTGCCTCATTGCTCAATCCAATTGTCAAGCCATGTCCGTTTCGAGGTTGGGGTTTAGATTTCATCGGCCAGATTCACCCTCCTTCCTCAAAAGGGCATCGGTTCGTGTTGATGGCGACAGATTACTTCACTAAATGGACCGAGGCCATACCTCTCAAGAACATGACTCACAATGAGGTACGTGATTTTATTTTAAAGCACATCATACATATATTCGGCATCCCTCAAACTCTTACTACGGATCAAGGTAGTTCATTTGTCTCTAAAGAAGTAAGGGACTTCGCCGAACACTATGGCATTAAGTTGATAAACTCTTCACCTTACTATGCTGAGGCCAATGGTCAGGCCGAGTCTAGTAATAAAACCGTGATTAAGCTTATTAAGAAGAAAATTGAAGAGTTTCCTAAAAGGTGGCATGAAGTGCTTTCCGAGGCGTTATGGGCTTGTAGGATTGCAAGGCACGGTGCCACCAAGGTTAGTCCATATGAGTTGGTATATGGACAAGAGGTCGTTCTGCCTGTAGAGGTAGATATTGTCTCCTTAAGAGTGTTAAAGCAAGACGGTTTATCGGTCGATGAGTATGAGGCTCTTCTAAAAGACAATCCGGAGGAAGTGACCGATAAGAGACTAAGGGCTTTAGAAGCCATAGAAGTAGACAAGAAGAGAGTAGCTAAGGCCTACAATAGGAAGGTTAAACCAAAATCGTTTCAAATAGGAGACTTGGTATGGAAAACGATTTTGCCTTTAGGCACAAAGAGTCCCAAATTTGGCAAATGGTCACCTAGTTGGGAAGGTCCTTTTAAGATAGCCGAAATCGCTCCCGGCAACGCATACGTGTTGGAATCCCTATAGGGAGAGCGGTTTTAGAGAGCTTTGAATGGTAGATACTTGAAAAGGTATTTCCCAAGTGTGTGGCAAACATCATAAAAGTGTCGGAAAGCCGATATGGATGATATCATCTTCAGCTCATTGTGCTTTTAGTTCACTAGTTCACTAAAAGGCAGGGGGGCATGTGTTGATGGCAAAAATGGCATTAATGGCTAGATTGTCAAAATATCAATTTTTGATGGTTTGGGCTGAAAATACACGTGTCTAGGGTCTGTCCGAAGCCGTATAGGGCCGAAGCCCATTGAGCTACGTGCTCCAAAATCCTATAGCCAGCCCATGGGCTTCGACCAGGAAGCCTTTGGAGGCCCACGCTGCCGAAGCTTCAGCCCGAGGAGCAAGCCTCGATGGGCCTGGCCAAAGCCCACGCTACCGAAGTTCGGCCCGAGGAGCAGGCCTCGATGGGCCTGGCCGAAGCCCACCTCGGCAGAGATAGAGTTGGACGCATTTCCAGCTCAATCTCTATCTCTATCTGGCTGGATTAATAGCAGATTAGATTAGGAGTTAACCCCCTATAAATAGAGAGGCATGGCCGGCGTGGAGAACCTCCCCCCAACTCAAACCAAACCAAAGCCATGCTTTGATCGTACCTTTACTTTTACCTTTACTTTCCTGTACCTCTTCGTGGGTTTGCCTGGAAGCCCTCCGTCGGCCGATACGGAACAGTGGTAAGCCTTGTTACTTCACCCATGAAGTATCCGTTAATCTACGTAATAGATTGCTATTGCCTCGGTACTTCGCCTGTGAAGTACCCGCTAATCTGCGTAATAGATTGCTACCTTCGCTACCCGTGCAACACATAGAAAAATTCAATCCTCAGGCCGAATTGGTACTTCACATCTTCTCTGTTGTAGGTTCGCATGTTCGGAGCCCCTTCGCCTGAGGTGTCCGGAGCTGAGAGACCGGTTCCGGAGGTCCCCAGGACACCCTTCGACATGACCGCAGGCTCCGGCAACAGGCTTCATCAGCATACTTCGTCGTGACAGGCTTCGCCATGATCATACTCCACACTGGACGAAGTTGCACTCGCGCGTGGCCCTCGCGTCACTATTTCGTAGCTTGCTGTATCGGAGATACCACGCCGAACCTCGCTGTTCGGAGGTGATCATCGCGTCCAGATCCGTTCGGAGTCTACCTTCGACCGGATCAGTCCGAACGTTGAAACACCCTTCGGCGGAACACTTCGCACCAGACTCCGAAGGTACCCTTCGGTGCACCCTTCGCACCAGACTTCGAACCAGGCGGGCTCCGACTGGTTTGCTGATTTTATTCTATTTAATCTATTTCTTTCGGTTAATTGGATTATTTTGTGTTATCTGGTTGCCTGGCGACTCCACCCCCCTTATCACTATTAAGGGTAGTCAGAACGCAACGTCGGTGCCACGTCACGCTTAGGCCTGTCCCTAAGTATCCGTGCACTTTTGGATCGTCAGACTGACCCAAGTGCGGGGGCACGTTTTCGTGTCAACATCCTTGTTGCTCGCCTTGAGTCCATTCGTATTCTTTTGGGCTTGGCTGCTTCTAAAGGTTTTAAGCTTCATCAAATGGATGTCAAGAGTGCTTTTCTAAACGGGTATATAGAGGAGGATGTCTATATTAAGCAACCCCCCGGTTTCGAGAACCCAAAATTTCCATGACATGTTTACAAGTTGCAGAAGGCTTTATATGGTCTGAAGCAGGCCCCCAGGGCTTGTTATGATCGCCTGAAGCAGTTCTTGTTGCAGAAAGTTTTTGTGATGGGTTATGTGGACAAGACTCTTTTCTTGCTTAGAGATGGCACAGACTTGTTGGTTGCTCAGATTTATGTTGACAATATTATCTTTGGTGGTTCTACTAATGAGCTTGTATCCAAGTTTTTTGAGCAGATGCATAGCGAGTTTGAGATGAGTCTCATGGGAGAACTCAAGTACTTTTTAGGGCTCCAGATCAAGCAGACCAAGGATGGCATTTTCATCCACCAGGGTAAGTATACACGGGACATGCTAAAGAATTTTGACTTTGGTGGAGAGCTGAAGCCACAGTTGACCCCAATGGGTACATATGGAGGTCTGGACAACGACGAGAACGACGTCAAGGTAAATGAGATAGAGTATCGAGGGATGATCGGTTCACTACTATACTTAACTGCGACGAGACCGGGCATTCAGTTTGCCGTGGGTGTGTGCGTGTGTTTTCAGTCTTCACCACGCGCATCTCACCGGCAGGTTGTGAAGCGTATTTTCAGGTATCTTACGTATGCTCCTGATTTAGTTCTTTATTATTTTGCATCATCGTCTCTTGATTTAGCTGGTTTTTCGGACGCTGATTTTGGTGCGTGCCGGCGGGATCACAAGTCGACTTCTAGTACTTGCCAGCTTCTTGGTTCTTCACTTGTCTCTTGGTCTTCTCGAAAACAATCTGGAGTTGCGTTTTCTACTACTGAGGCTGAGTATGTACTGCTGCTAGCTGCTGTTCTCAGTTGGTTTGGATGATTTCTATTTTGCGGGATTTTGGGTTGGTCTTCCTTGCTAGATTTCCTTTGTTTTGTGATAGCACTAGTGCAATTAGTGTAGGGAAAAACCCATGTCTTCATTCTAAAACCAAACATATTGATGTGTGCTTTCACTTTCTGAGGGATCAATATGAGAAAGGAGTCATAGATCTTATTCATGTTGATACCCATCAGCAGTTAGCTGATATTTTTACAAAACCCCTAGATCAGTCTACTTTTGAGCGTTTACGAGGGGATTTGGGGGTTGTGTATCCTTTTTAGGATACTTTGAGTCAGTTTTTCTTTCTTCTTTATTTTTTATTGAGTCTTTTTGTGTGCGTTCATATTATGCATAATCATCAATCACTTTTTGAGCTTTCTTCTGTTATATGATTAATCTGCTTTACTTTCTCTAACTAGTATATGTTTTTGATTACTTGTCGATGATCATGTTCTGTTTCAGTTCACATGATATATCTGATATTTGTCATATGCATGGCTTTTTATGCTTTAAAATTGAAAAATGATCACCATTGCATCTGGTAACTAGCATGTGTAGGCTGAATGCGTTCGCTATCTTTTACATGCCTTATAGCTAGATCCTTACTTAGATGCAGATATGCAACTTGGACATTTATATGCTTTAAATATGAAAAATTTGCTATAAAATGATAAAAATTCAGATAAATGAAAAATTTAAGCATTTTTATGATTACCAGAAAAGATCCAGGTGGGTTTGCTTTGTCGTATTGCATTGTTATGGACTGCTTACCATAGCACTTTGGTATGAATTAGGACGATGTAATGTATGCCAAGACCAATGTCTTAAGCTTCTGATAGTCCAGTTCGTGCCTAGGCTTGACTTGGTCGGTTAGCATAAGGTTTGACATGCAAATAACCCCTAGCAGAAATGAAAAATAAAAAAAGAAAAAGTCTGAAAAATTTAAAAAGATGACAAGTTTGCTGAAGCACTTTGTTTTGGACAATGCTTATCTTGGTAGATATCAGTTAGCTTTTGCATATCATGTTTTACCTTGCTTGTCAACTAGAAAATGTGCTGATACTTTTGTTTGCAAAAATCAAAAAATGCGTGCTAATGACTCTCTTTAGATATCATCTATTGCACTGATCATGTCATGTATCTTAGACAGTATATCTTTTGCTATACCTGTTAGATGTTGTACTTGCAGTTGATCATATCTAAGAAGCATGCTTTTCACACTCCACCTGCACCCCATATGCATTCATGGCATATTTTGAGGGGGAGCTGCATTTTAGGGGGAGTTTTATGTCTATGTCTGTTTAGAGTGCATTTAGTCTCACTTGATGAGTCCAATTGTCAAAAGGGGGAGAAATTTTGGAGTTTAGAAAACATTTTTTAGCTTTCTCTGGGATTTATTTCAGGGGGAGTTCCTTGTTGGTAATTCTGAGATTTACACTTGCTTTCAACTCTTTATTTTTGAGTCTTTATTTTTGGTTACCCATAATGACTATTTTCTTGCTTCTGTTTGGCTTTTGGTCATTAGGGTTAAACTTTTATTTTCTTTCCTCTATGTTCTTTTGTCTTTGTTTTCCTGTTTCCACATGTTTTGCAGGTTCTGAAGATGAGCTGAAGAGGGTGTTGACAATGCACTCATCAAGGGGGAGATTGAGAAACCATGTTGAAGAACATGGGTTTGATACTCCAGATGTGATGAGTGATTGTCAACGGAAGTCAAAGAAGAAGAGAAATGAAGACCTGCCGTGTCTGAGGCGCGTGTGACTCAGGTACACGGGCAGCGAGCGACAGCCGGGCAAAGGAGCCGCGGAGTAGGGCTGGCCCAATCCAGGTACATGGGCTAGGAGCGGTAGATGATCTACTGGTCTGTTGACTGGGTTTGACTTAGGTACACGGGCGGCGAGCGATTGCCGGGCTAAGGAAGCTGTGGGGTCGGCCCAATCCGGGTACCTAGTGTGAAGACGGTAGATGCTTTGTCAGTTTCGGCGCAAAACTGACAGCCTATGATTATTTTGTTTTTAGGGTATTAATATTTAGTTTTTAAGTTCAGGATATTTTTATTTGAGTCAGGTGTTTTTCTAAGAATATTTTAGTAATTTTCGGAATTTAGTTTAGAGTCAGTTTAATTTACCCTCGGGGTAAATTAGTCTTTTCATGTATTAGGAGTCACCTATAAATAGGCCCCTATTCTCCCTGGGGATAGACGACTGTTAATTTTTAATTCCCGAGATCAATCTACAGTCCAACCTTTTTTCGCCGCAGCAATCTTCTTCTTTCGTTCTTTCGGCCGACAGGAATTCATCATGCGCGTGTGTTCTTCTTCGTCCGTGGGTCCCACCGGCGCAACCGTTTTTGATTGCCGGAGCAAGTCTCCACGGCAGTCGTTGCGTGATCACCAGCCATTAGTAGTGCATGCGGGCAGCACGTGTGGCCCGCCAGCCACTTGATTGCAAGACATGCAGCTAGCAAAGAAAAAGGCTACGCCGGCTAGCCCATAGGCGTCAGAGCCATTTTTTTGGGGCTGTTTTCTCTCTACCACGGAAGTCAATCACCGGTCACACAATTCATTTGGCTAAGGTCTCCACAGCGGCAGCAGCTATCGCTATTAACTCCACGGTGGCACGCCATCGCCTCCAGCGCAGCGCATCCTGGCCGCACAGCGCGTAGGCTTTCTTTTTCCTCTCGGTTTCCACGGCGTCTGACAACTTTTGGCATCGGGAAACGCACGAGAGCGGGCCTACTGCGAGCGACGTCAGATGTCGACAGAGGATCTTCTGCGCACGGTGACTGCATGCAGGTAAGTAGATTCAATCTCCTATTTTCTAGGTAATCTCAGTTTAGTTAATAATCTCGTAGTTATCTGTTTTTTAATTAATATTAATCTCATCATCAAATTTTTAATCTGTTAAATTTTTATTACTTATCTCGAATTATTTAAGTGTTTTTAATCTGCTCATATAAAAAGAAAATTTATTAGTCGCAGTCATATATTTATTCTAGATTTTCATGAAATATTTTAGGTTTATTTCTGAATTAATTTCTGGATGATCCATGTTTTTATTTAGTTGATTAGTATTTTATTTTTTGACCACAGTCTGAATATTCTATTAATATATTTAGACATTTTGCTTACGTTATTAAATATTTGTAGTACCAATTTTATTTACTGCAGTATTTCTATTTAGTTTATCTTTAATATCATTTTAATTGGGACACTGGTTATTTTTAGACTAAACCAATTTAATTCCTGCAATTTGCTTTGCTAATATTATTTGACTGGCTAAGTTCATTTGGGTGTTGGGATTAGCACATAGTTTAGTAAGAATTTTTAGGCCACCGCTGCTGATGCAGCCCACGCTTGCCGTTGCGCCAGAGTTCCCACCGCCACTGGCACCATTGCGCTGGTCCTCGCCATCGGTTGGTTGCTCAGGAGGTTGGGGAAATTTGGGAGGTTGAAGGAAGGAAGCTTAGAAGCAAAGCTTTGTAAAAAATTTCGATGAGCTTCGGTTCCCCCTTTTATAGCCTTTTCGTTAGTTACTGCATTTCGAACATACGTTCACATTGCAGGTTCGGCTTCAATCGCTGACAAGTGGGACCAGAAGGTAAAAAAGTGTGAACCTGTGGTAAAGTTTTGACCGTTACTTTTTCTGGGAGCCTAACGACTACTTGAAGGGTAACGGCTCGAAATTAACGGCTCTTCACGATGGTTCGCCTCCGCAACGATTCATTTCCTTGTGAAGCATTCACACAGGAGTCCCAGTTCGAAGCTTCCGTCGTACATACTTCGATGTCGAGAACACTTCGAATAGCTGTAATACCTTCAAATTTTTCTAAGTCCCTGAATATGAAAATATTTCTTGCGTATACTGCTCTCCTGCTATACAGGTTAAATTAGAGAAGCATTTTCGAGGGGCTACTGTTTGGGGGAAATACTCCATCCCCAGGGTCATTAACATTAAAAGGTACATACAATTTATGCAGCTTCAGGACAGAAGTTTGCCCCAAAGTTGATGAAGTCTCCAAGCCGAAGGGTCTTTTGACCCCAATTCGAAGATACCCTTCGAAGGCTTCGTCGCTACAGTGGGAAACAACAAGATGGATGGGACGTCCACCTTATCTGTCTTCTTTGAATACATTTTACTATTTTAGCCCTATTCGGGGTACCGAATAGTTTACACTATGTCGGTTGTAATTGAGGGGTAAAAAGGTCTTTTCCTTAGAGTTTTTACCTATAAATACCCCCCTTTTTCACCCTATAATGGGCATCGAATAGTCAAATATTCAATACACTACTTCGAACTACTTTGAGCTATTATCCTATTCGGAGGCTTGAGATAGTTTACTTCACAAACTCATTGTTTGTTAGTTCTTAATCTTAGAGAACCTGTTAGCGTAATCTTTTACGCCAATAGTAGCCATCAACACAAACTGATGCCCTTTTGAAGAGGAAAGATAAATTTGGCTGATGAATTCCAAGGCCCAACCTCGATGCATGAGCAAGCTAAATATTACCAAACATTTGACAAGCTTCACATCCTCTATAGTACTTAAAACAATCTTTAGACATAGTCGGCCAATAAAAACCTGCTCTTTTGAGCATCCAACTCATTTTGTAGACCGACTTATGATTACCACAAAGACCTTCATGCACTTCACCTATCGCAAGTTTAGATTGATAGGCATTCAAACTATTCAAAAGTACTCCATCAATTGTTCGGCGATACATCTGATCATCAAGCAACACAAATTTAAACGCTTGCCGACAAACTTTCCGATCAACCCATTTGTTGGGATCTCTCAAGTATTGAATAATTGGAGTCATCCAATCATCCTCGTGTTTTCCTAAAGTACTCGCCAAATTCTCACTTGAATTGGCATTCATGTCAAAAATTTGGAGTTGCCCCTTGTGTCCCGAACCCTCCTGACATAGGGCGGTCAGACCGGCTATAGTGGGTCAGTCAGACCGACCGTTGTCGAACGACCGGCACGGGGTCGTCAGACCGTCCTACCATGGTCAGTTAGACCGACCAAACACTAGCGGTCGGACCGGCCATATCAGGCTGGTCAGACCAATGTGTTCTGACTTGCATGGTAAAAATAAATCAAGCATCGATTTTTCTTGCACAAAAAATTTACCTCTTTCAATTTGGTAACCAGATGCTTGTTGAGCCAAGTAATTTTCTACTGAGTTGGCTTCTCTGGACACATGAGAAGTCTCAAAATCGTTAGAAGTAGCAATTATGTCTAAACATTTATCCAAGTAGCTATTCAATAAACCATTAAAGCATTGGCATCCTTAGCTACTTGTTGGACTACTAATTGTGAATCACCATATGCATGAACATATTTAACACCCATGGAGCTTAACAATTCAAGTCCTAGCAATAGAGCTTCATATTCGGCTTGATTATTAGTACAAGGAAATTCTAATCGGGCCGAGGTCTCAAAACTCATACCACTAGGTGATATGAGTACAACTCCAACACCTTGGCTATTTTTGCAATCCGAACCATCAAAATAAAGTTTCCATGGTACTACTTCAATCAAAGTAATGTCACTACTCCAATTGACATCTACATGGTGATAAATTATAAAATTTGCAACGACTAGGTCTTTCATAGCTTTCAAGGGTTCATAAGCAAAATAGTACTCAATCAAAGCATAAACCAACTTTCCGATTCTCCCACTCAGAATAAGCTTTTGCAACATGTATTTATAACATCAGGTTGACAAGTAACAATACATGAGCCAAATAGAAGATAGTTGCAAAGTTTAGTACATGCATAATACAACGATAAACATAAACACTCTAAAAACATGTACCTCATCTCGGCATCTAATAGGCGACGACTCAAGAAAGTGATGATGTACTCCTTTCCCTCCACTTCTTGTGTAAACACAACTCCTATCATGCTATCTTCTATAGCAACATATAGACGAAATGGAATCCTGACTTTCAGTGCTCTTACCACATGTGGGGATGATAAGAACTCCTTAATACGCTCAAAAGCACGTTGCTAACTTTCCCCAAGTGAATTCGACTTCATTCTTTAGCCGAAGTATAGGAACAAAAGCATCAATCTTGCCAGATAGGTTAGATATAAAGCGACGCGAATAGTTTACCTTGCCTAACAATTTTTGCACATCTCTCTTGCATGTCAGTGCTTCAAAGTTGTTAATCTTCTCAAGCCTCTTAGGATCAATCTCGATACCTCTTTCATGAATCATAAATCCTAAGAACTTGTCCGCCGACACGCCAAAAGCACACTTGAGTGGGTTCATCTTCAAGCCATACTGGCGCATTCCTTCAAAAGCAACTCTCAAATCGGCTAAATGGTCTCCCATAACATCCACTTTGACTACAACATCATCTATATAGATCTCTAGCATAACTCCTAGCAAGTCATGAAAGATCAAGTTCATAGCACGTTGATATGTAGCGCCAACATTTTAATCCAAAAGTGATCACAACACAGTCAAACAAGCCGACAAAACTAGGGCATCGAAAGGCCGTTTTTTAAACGTCCTCTTCGGCCATAACGATCTGATTATAACCAGCGTTGCCATCAAGAAAACTTAGTACCTTGTGTCTTGAAGCATCGTTGGTCAACATGTCAGCTATCGGCATAGGATACTCATCCTTTGGAGTGGCCTTGTTCAAATCGCTGAAATCAATGCATACATGAATCTTGCCACTCCCTTTCTTCTAGACAAGCCGATGTTAGCAATAAATTCAGTATACCTGCACGGCCTAATAAACTCGGCCTTTAGTAGTTGTTCTATCTCCTCTTTAACTCGGTCATACACGGCGTAATTAATGCAATGAGGGGGATGTTTATAAGGCCTAAAAATGGGTTTGATAGGTAGCCGATGCTCCACGAGCTCACTGCTAAGTCCGGGCATCTCACTGTACTCCCATGTGAAATAATCGACATACGACTGAAGCAATTTTATTACCTCAACCTTTTCACCAGCTAGCAAATTTTTATTTACAAAAGTCGGCCTTCTAATACTACCATCGCCTATGTCTACCTCCTCTAGAGGATCGGCCGATGCATAACCTTGACCTAATTTTTCTACTTTGCTAAAATATTCAATGGCTTCAGCAATACCATCTTTAGAATATCGATATTGCTCTACATGAGACTTTAGACAATCAAGATTACTCTTACTAGACATGACAACTAATTTAAAGACAGCTGAGCTACACCAGCTGGCTTTACAGACACTGGAACAAATCGTCCCTCCGACACGCTGTCGTAATCTGAGATATATCTACCTCACAAGCATTCTACCTTATCATGGATGACATCGATAGACACATCGGCCAAAGCAACCTGGGCTGAAGTGTCAACTGGTAGGACTTCTACATCATCGCTGTCCCACTGAGGTGAAAGGTAGAAATAATTCATCAATTGGCATGGATCCAATCGTGTCCAAGTAGTACACTGTAATTACCTTGCACATTGACGATGAAGAATGCTATCGGTAGCTTCTTGTTGCCCATCGTCAGCTCCAGGGAAAGTACGTCCTTGGACTCGGAACTCTATCCATTGAAGTCGTTGAGCGTCAAGTTAGTCTTCAAGTCATCTTCATTTCATCCGAGCTTCTTCAATATAGAGCACGACATTAGTTTGACTGTGGCACCTCCGTATACAAGCATCCTCAAGATCGGGTTCCCGTCGATGTGCCCCTTGACATAGAGAGGCTTCAAGTGACGAGCCGTATCCTTGGGATTCTCAAAAATGGCCTCCCGTAGGTCGAGGCTCCACTGAGCTACCTCGGCCTCGTCCTACAGTAGAGAAAACTCAGCAGGAAGCATGATGACGTGTACATCAATCGCCTGAGGAGGGGGCCCATCAAAGACCGGTGTGTAGTCATCATCCATCAGATCATCCTTGTCGTCGCTTGGAGTAGGAGCCGAGTTGTTTACGGCAACCGACTTGGACTTCCAAACCTGCTTTGTTACTTGTTGGGGATGGATCTCCTCGAAAATGGCGTCCCACTCATCCTCGGCTTTCTTCTCGCAAATCTCTTGGGCTCGAAGAGGTTGTATACACCTCTTCTAGCACTTCGCCATACCTAGAGGTGCCCATGAAGGCTGCATCTTAGTGCTTGGCACCATGAGCTTGCTTCTGGAATTCTTGGTCGAACGGGAAATTCTCGGATCGGCCTCAGCATTTTTGTGCTTAGCGGAGTTCTATTCCTATGTACTATCGGTTGGACCGGCCTTATTGGGCCGGTCTAACCGGGCGCTATCAGTCGGACCGGCCATGGTGGGCCGATTAGACTAGCCGGTGTCGGGTGCCTGAAAAATGTCGGTCGGACCAACCATAGTAGGCTGGTCAGACCGAAGTGGTGAGGGCTATCAGACAGGCTCTGGGTTGTGGTCAGACCTGCAATCTTCTCCGATTCGACTATTTTTTGTGGCTCGCCTATGTTTCGCTCTAAGGGCCCCCCTTTAGGGATTGGGAAATCTTGGGACCCCACCTTGACCATGATGGCCTCAGATACCTATCAAGCCTGTGGCTCGGAATCCATAGGTAATTTGGCCACCTTCGGCTCTTTAACGGGTTCTCCGAACCAATGGTTTGGAGACCATTAATTGGTCACTTATGAATGATGCTTACCTCCACAACTCGTCCGAGCTCTCGTGCGTCCACCAGGGATAGGATTTATTTGGAGGGGCGTGCATGATTCATACCTTAGTCTTTATTTCTTAAAAATTAGGGTTACAAACTATTACAAGGAGCTCCTAAACAAAATATCATTTAAGGTGCTTAGCAGGCCATGCATGCTTTAACTCTTCCCCTTCTAAGTTAGCTAACTTGAAAGATCCTGGGCATCCTGAGCGGAGGAGGATGTATGTGTTGGCGTAAAAGATTACGCTAACAGGTTTCTGTAGATTAGAAACTAACAAACAGAGTGTTTGCAAAGTGAACTGTTCTAAGCCTCCGAAAGGAAAATAACTTAGAATAGTTCGAATGTGTGTATTGAATAACTTGTATTCGGTCCCTATTACAGGGTGAAATGGGGGGTATTTATAGGCCCAAATATTAAGGAAAAGACCTATTTACCCCTTTATTACAACCGACATAGTGGAAACTAATCGGTACCCTTGATAGGGCTAAAATGGTAAAAGACTAATCTAATAATATAAAAGATAAATCTTCCATCTTAGCTGGCAGTAAAGATCTCAAAAAGCCTTAGTTCGAAGACGTACTCCGAACCAATGCCTATCTTCGTACTTCGAGATTGACTCAGGGTATCTTCGAAGATGAACGTCTGGAAACCTTCGAATCCATTATCTGCTTTAATGCTGTTGCGGCAATAACCCCGAGGATGGGATATTTTCCCCCAACAGTATGGTCCTTCCCATTTATTACCCAATTTTCCAGGAGAGATTACACTTCAGAGCACCAAATGCCTTGTCCTATGTTCGTTAAGCTTGACCTTCGGGTCATACCATCCCTTCGTCTGAACCTAGAACTTCGTTAAATTGGCAACAATTCATAGCCTTGTCTCTTCCATGAGGTCAAGTGAATCACGCCTTTCATCTTCATTTTTTGGCTCTGTAGTGCGGAGGGATCCACCCTTCAGCTCCGTCAATGTCATATGGCCTCGTCTCCGAACAGCAAACAAAATGAGTGAAACCTGTAGACCTAGCCTGGGTGGTCCAATTGGACCACAAAATATTTAGGAGTTCTTCGGTACAAAACCCCTTTGCTAACGTGACTGTTGGGCCAAGGGGGCCACAAAGTTGGGTTGGCCCAATACGGGTACTTGGTGTAGAGGCGACGAGCCCAATGCCCCAATATGGAATGTCGAATGGAGATCAGATGGTCCTGAAGTGAAGCCGTAGCTGCTACGAAAGCTCCACGTTTAGACAAGTTACCTTTACTTAGGATTTTACTATTTTGCCGTTTAGGCCCACAGTCTGTCTTAGTTGAGTCTGTAAAAATCCTAAGGGCATTTTAGTCATTTTTCCATTTTATCCTATTGTCTGTAAAAAAACCCTAAGGGAAGGTAGTCAGTTTTGGTTCTGTTTGGATCTCTAAGCTTTTCTGTTTGAAGAATGTTGCTTTGGTTGAAAAATTGGGCTTTAATTTGGTTTCTGTCTCACAACTTCTTGATAAGGGCTTAGAGGTTCATTTTAAGAAGGGCATGTCTTCCATTGTTGATTCTAGAGGATCCTTAGTTTACCAGATCTTACCCTTCGGTAAGGTTTTTTGGATTGATTTCTCTAGTTCATTTGGCCATTCTCGCTATTTGATTGCTTGATCCTTCTTTGAGCTATGGAGGTGGCATAGGACATTATATCATTTGCGCTTTGATCTGTTAGTTAGATTGAGTTCTATGGACCTTATTTAAGGATTTCACAAGCTTAAGATGGAGAAGGATGTAGCTTGTCATCCTTGTCGTCATGGGAAAATAGTTGCCACTTCTCACGCAATTGTGACTGAGGTGATGACTTCGTACCTGGGAGGGCTGTTACATATGGATACTCTTGGTCCAGCTCGGGTACGTTCAGTCGGTGGGAAGTTGTATGCGCTTGTGATTGTTGACGATTTTTCTCGATTTTTGTGGGTTTTCTTTTTGGAGTCTAAGGATGAGACTTTTCATTTTGTTCATGACCTGATCCTGAAGCCGAAGAATGAGAACAACGGTCAGATGTGAGCAATTCGCTCTAACAACAGTTCTGAGTTCAAGAATTCTCAGTTCGTTAGTTTTTGTAGTGATCAAGGTCTTGAGCACTAGTTTTCTACCCCTTACACTCCCCCACAGAATGGCGTTGTGGAACGAAAGAACCACACGCTGGTCTATATGGTCAGGATGATACTCAATGGGCATAGGACTCCTAGGCATTTCTAGGTTGATGATATGAACATAGCTTGCTATCTGGCCAATCGCATTTTTCTTAGAGCTTACCTAGGTAAGACATCATATGAGTTGTGGTATGCTAGATAGCCCAAGGTAAGCCACTTGCGATCGTTTTGTTGCAAGTGATTTGTTCTCAAGAAGGGAGGGCATTCGGACAAGTTTGATTCTTGTTGTTGGGATGGAGTACATCTTAGCTATGCTCTGCATTCTTGTGGTTTCCGAGTCTAGAACCTCGACACCCAGCAGCTTGTTGAGACATGTGAGGTATCTTTTGATGAGTCTATTCCTTCAATTACCCCTTCTTTTGAGCTTTCTGGTGATGATGAGCTTAGAGAGTCCATCTTCAATGAAGATGAGGACACTCCCATAGTTGATGAGGGTGGGCCTTCTGCACAGTCTGCAGACCCCACACCTTCTGAGACTTCAACTGAGGATGAGGGAGGACCTCTAATCACTTCTTCCACTTCGATCGAGCCCCCTTAGTCATGTTTAGAGGTGACAACTGCTGACTCTGGTGAGGTGATGTCTGATCATCAAGGCTCCTAAGAAATTCAGCATGTTCACCCCTCAGAGCTCATCATCGGTGATCTCGCTTTGAGATCTTTGTGTTCTCAGGCTGGTTCTCTTGCTGTGTTTGTTGAGTCTTCTTTTGTTGCCCCATTTGAGCCTAGAGATGTTTCTCATGCTTTATCTGATGTGAATTGGATAAGTTCCATGCAAGAAGAGCTTGGAAATTTTGTTTGCAGTCGGGTTTGGACACTAGTTGAGCTAGCACCAAGTTTCAACCCCATAGGCACCAAGTGGGTGTTTAAGAACAAGCAAGGTAAAGATGGGGTTTTGGTGTGTAGTAAAGCTCGATTAGTTGCCCATGGTTTTTGCTAGAATTATGGTATTGACTTTGATGAGACTTTCGCCCCTATTGCCCGTCTTGAGTACATTTTCATACTTTTGTCATGCGCTGCTTCCAAAGTGTTGTAGCAATTGTGTTAGCTACAGCACATGTTTTGTATGTGTGTATATGGTGTGTAAAATGAACCTCGAAGGGTTCTCTCAAAGGAAGAAAAGAATTATACTTGTTCGGACCTCCCCTAAGGGATAATAGCCCTACGTCCAGTTTGTGGTGGATTTGGCATAGTATGCCTTAGTGTAGTGTAGTGAGTTCCAGGGTTTCATGGCCCTGGAGCCGTTAACCTGTTACAAGGGCTTGGCCCTGCTTTTATAGGCACGCAGGCCAAAGGAAAAGACCGAAATGCCCTCAATAAGTCATAGGTTTATAGGGGCAAAAAGGGAAAAAGGAGTTAGCTACTGTACAAAGTGCTTTACAGCTTTACAGACGTGTCAGATAAATGTCACTTCTTGACCAGCTAAACG
Source organism: Zizania palustris (assembly GCA_019279435.1). Taxonomy (NCBI): domain Eukaryota; kingdom Viridiplantae; phylum Streptophyta; class Magnoliopsida; order Poales; family Poaceae; genus Zizania; species Zizania palustris. The sequence continues at coordinate 4,608,114 of JAAALK010000286.1, read as the reverse complement.
ACATACTAGGGGAAGAGGGGCCCCTGGTATGACTTCTACACTGTAGCAAGGTATAAATATCTTCTGGATTCGGAGTAGGGGTCGGAGCTCTTCAGGCGGAGGCCGCAAGGGAGGCTTCGAAGTACACTCCGAAGTGGCTTCGAAGTATACTCCGAACTGAACTCCGAACTGGGTTCTCGGAGACTTAGCTTTGAATTGGCTGGAAAGGGTCCAGAGACTTACTCTGAGGAGCTTTGAAAGGAACTCGAAGGTTAACTCCGAACAGAGCTCGAAGGTTAACTCCGAACAAAGCTCGAAGGTTAACTCCAAAACTAGCCTGAGACTTAGTTTCTGGCAAATTTTAAAGGAATCTTGGAGGCTTCACTCCGGAGGGCTCCAAAGGGGTTCGGAGGCCTCGCTCCAGAGGGCTTCGAAGTGAACCTTGGGACTTAGAAATAGCTTCTCCAGAAAGGAACATGCTTCGACAGTGTTGGGCTCCGGGCCGAAGGCTGTCGGAGGCTGACGTCATTTGGGCCCTGTTCAAGGGAAAACTTATTCCCCCAACACAAAGGTTTTAAGATTTTAAAAATGGATGTTGTTGGCGTAAAAGATTACGCTAACAGGTTTCTGTAGAATAGAAACTAACAAACGAAGTGTTTGCGAAGAGAACTGTTCTAAGCCTCCGAAAGGATAACAACTTAGAATAGTTCGAAAGTGTGTATTGAATAACTTGTATTCGGTCCCTATTACAGGGTGAAATGGGGGGTATTTATAAGCCCAAACATTAAGGAAAAGACCTATTTACCCCTCTATTACAACCGTCATAGTGGAAACTATTCGGTTCCCTTAATAGGGCTAAAATGGTAAAAGACTAATCTAATGAGAAAGAAGATAAGTCATCCATCTTAGCTGGCAGAAAAGATCTTGGAGGGCTTTAGTTCGAAGATGTACTCCGAACCAATGCCTATCTTCATACTTAGAACTTGATTCTGGGTATATTCGAAGATGATCTTCGGGGAACCTTCGAACCAACTGACTGCCTTTATGTTGCTTCGACAATAACCCCGAAGATGAGATATTTTCCCCCAACAGTAGCCCCTCGAATACGATTCTCCGTTTGACCTGTAACGTTAGGAGAGCAGTATACGGAAGGAAAAGATAACCAAACATAGGGGTTATTGGTTTTTATTTTATCTCCGAAATGCACGAAGATATGAACTTCGAATCAGTCTTAAGGTAATTACTTTTCGAACTATCTTAGAACTGACTCAAGAAGTTCGAAAGTCTTTTAGACTTAGAGAAAATAGCCGTTAAGTTTCTGTTTCCAACGGAAACTGTAGCAGGCGTTAATTTCGTAAAAGAAGTAACGACAGGAATGCGAAACGACATGGATTAACGGTAAGAAAGTGAAGTCTAGGCTATAAATAGAGAGCCTAGAAGTTACTCAGTTACCTTTTCACCGCGTTCTAGCAACCAAAAACTTTTTAGCCCTTTGAGTTCTTGAGCCCTAGCCTCCATTTCCTCAGAGCAATCCGACGATCGCGATGGTGAAGACTAAGGGATCTGCACCTCCGTCGGCCTTGGCTCGGCAGCAGGCGGCCACAGCAGCAGCAGCGGCAGCGTTGGCGGCGGCACCTCCGATGCCGGCGGCGACATCCATGGCGACAGGGGGGAGAAATCCCCAAATCACCGATGACCAAGGTCTGTGCCCGCCATCGACCAAGTATTTGGATCAATCTTTTGAGTTGGGGCCTTCTACCTGCAAAAGAGAGTCTTTGGCAATCACAGCGGGGGGAAAAATTAGTAATGGAGTTATGATTCGGAAGCCGGGCAAAGAATCGATTCCATCACCAAGACCCGGAGAAGTAGTAGTATTCGAAGCTTTCTTCGAAGCTGGCTTGGGCCTTCCTGCTGTGGACTTCCTGGCAGAGGTATTGGATCTGTTTCATGTAACCCTCCCCCAATTATCTCCGAATGCAGTAGCTAGGTTAGCTATCTTCGAATGGGCGCTGAGAGCCGAAGGTTGTGAGGGGAGGGCAGAAATCTTCGCTGCACTTCATAGAGCAACTTGCCAGCCGAAGACCTTCGTAGGCTCCGGAGGTGAAAAAGTGGTAGTATCCTTCGGCTCTATTAACTTTAGGCTTCGGGACGAATATGCCCTTCAGTTTCTTGTCAAGGCCATCAATGCTAGATGGTACACTGATTGGGTTCTGAGATGGTTCTATGCCGAAGTTGGAGCGAGCAGTCCTCTGGCTGGGCCCCTTAAAGAAATTCAATTCCGGAAAGAAGCCTTAGTGCAGCCCGACGAAGGCCAGCTCGAAGCTCATCTTAACCTGCTTCAGAAAATTAGCCAAAGGTTAAGCATGCGGGACTTAGCCGAAGAATTCCTCGCACTGCAAATTCCTCCGCTGATGGCCAACTGGCCTATCGTCTTCGAGGATGACTCGGAAGGCGGTCTTCGCAAGATCAACTTTACTTCGAGCCCTACAGGTAACTTCGAAACCAACATGCATTGTACATATTTACTTCGAAGAAAGACTAACTTGAATTATTTTTTAGCTTCTTCAGCCCCTATTACTTCAGAGCAAATTGTAAGGGCTTCGGAGAAGATTTTAGGTGCTCCAACTCCGACTAAAAAAGAATGGCGAATTAAATTGGTCGGGAGTTGGGAAAGGTTTAACAGAGTATGGGGAATGTTGGAGTTGACTCCGCCCCCTCTGATGGACTGGGTGCCTCTGGAGAAAGGACCCAAGAAAAGAATGGCTGAAGCCGGAGCTTCGAGCTCCGCAAGGACTCCGGTGAAGAAGGTGGCTCGGAAGCCAAAAAATCTCGCACCTTCGAATCCTACGCCTTCGAGCTCAAGAACCTCAATCTCTGGTTCTAAAGAAGATGAAGGTATATTATTAGTGAGATTGATTGATGAAGATGCAGCTCAACGAAATATTCACATTGAAGATACTGCAGGTATACCGGATCCCCAAGCTAACATTGAAGAAGTAAGAGCTCCGGATACTCAAGAGGAGCAAATCGAAGCCCCTATGGGTGAAGATGAAGTTGAAGTTCCTACAACTTCAGTTGTGGATGAAGGGAGGACTGCTCACGGAGATACTCCAACGGCAGAAATTTTAACTGTGGATTCAGATGATGACTTCACCTTCGATCCTCCGAGCAGTCCAGTGCTCGATCTCCCGCAGAATGTCGAAGGTAAATTTCGCATAATTCTTTATCATTTTCTGCAAAATTATACAATGTATAATATTTTTGTTTTTGCAGAGCCTCCTGCTGTAGAAGTACATCACGAAGACACAATTCAAAGGCCTTCGACAACTTCAGAGCCACACCCGGAGGTTACTCAACAGGGGCCTGGAAGGGGTAAAAGACACATAGAGCCTCTCCCTACTCAAGGATCAACTTCGTCTGAGTCAACAGATGAAAGTGAATCAACTGAGGGGGGGCCATCTTCGGAAGTTCCAAGGACCTCAGGAGAACACTCTGGAGCTTCGCCAAACAGGGAAGACCAAAAGGCTTCGGCTCTGCTCCCTCTTTTAACTCCTTTTTTGGAGCAAAGAAAAGGGCTTCGGACTTTGCTCAAACCTTTAGGTCGAGTGAGTCGGGAAGTTGGGGAGACAGAGCTGGTAGCAAAATTAAGCAAGGCGAAGAATTCGGAGCTCAACGTTGCTTTGGAACGAGCAGCCTACCAGGTACGGAGCACCTTCGAACCAATATCTTTTAGCGAAATATATTGGGTTCGAAGTACATCTTCGAACCAGCAGCAAATTATAAATGAATAATTTCTTACTTCAGTTTTTTCTCTTCTTAGCAAGCGGTCTTGGCCCGCGCTGCAGCTTTATCGAACGAAAATGAAATTGCTCAGCTTCGGGAAGAAAATGAAGCTCTTAAACGCAACTTATCTTTCTCCGAAGCTAGAGTACTTCAGATGGATAATGTGATTTCGGCGGAGCGTAGGGCCAGACAGGGCTTGGAGGCTGTTAATAAGGAGTTCGAAGCAGAAAGAATTGTGCTTCGGGCTAAAATTGAAAAGATGCGGTTGGAGCATGCTAGTGCTGGGTCCGAACTTGTAAGGCTCCAAGAGGAAGCTAGCCAACTCCTAAACCAGAAGAAAGATCTAATTATGGAGAATGCTAGGATTTCTGGAGTTTTGGCAGAAACGACTTCGAGCAAGGATGCACTAATTGAAGAAAAGCCCAAGTCGGAGAAGGTGGCTACGGAGGTCATCGAACAGATGCTAGGTGTTCTGGAGTACTTCGGTACTACTAGATCACTTCCTTCGGATGACAATGTGACTCTGCTGCGCCGGTTAAAGAGGATCCAAGGAGCAGCGAAGCAAATGAAGACGGCAGGCATGCGTTATGGAGAACTCTCCGGACAAGTGTCTGCCCTCGGATTACTTCGTTACTACGAGGATTTGGGCCGAACAATCACTCCGAGCGCAAGTCC